>JAOPTO010001716.1:0-28928 GCA_033822845.1 Tetrapedia diversipes
ATTCTAATTTTTATGCCATCGAGAAAATCTTTACCACTGAGAAATCTAGTTCCATCAATGACCCACTGGTGTTGCTGGGGCACCTTCCGTGACTCTCTTAGGCCTTTTCCATCCACAGAGTCATGAAGTAACCCAGCCTATCGCTTTTCTATCATCGCAATTGAGTCATGCATTCTTCGGTTCTCACTAAGCCTCCGAGTGGCACGTTGGATCTCCTGGAGGAGGAAGGGATCTGTTGTTTGATCGCACTCTTCGAGTTTCTTTGGCCTCTCTGTTCTTCGTAGTGGCAAAAGCCATCTAGCCGAATCTATGGATGATCCGCCATCTTTGGCATTTGCATAAAAATATGCTTTGGCTGCATCATGCGGGAGGCAGAGCCACTTTCCCATCGCATTACTTGTCATAGTGTCAATCTTTTTAAGCCGCCCCAATGTTGTTTCGCCTAGGGTTAGAAGATGGGAAATCCCTGACATGACCATTGCCCGCAGAGCAAATAGCCTCTGTTGCGGCTTAACCGTTTGAGTGCCAAGGAGTGATTTTGCGCTTCTTCTCTGTCGATCGAATAGTGCCGGCGCTCCAGGCTGCGAAGCCGACAATTGTGACACGCTCGGTTGCAATCGATGCGCGACTTTACGTCAGCGGATTAAGACCTTGCGCGTAAAAGTAAAAGAACGAGACAGCTGATAGAACAACGAATTTTAATTTCAATCCAGCAGTTGGATGCAAATATCATAATCTAATTATAATTAAATATATAATTAAAATGTACAAATATGGTTATCAAAGCACAATGCATGCAAACCTTTTTTATATTCTACACAACTTAATCTAGACCTTTTAGTACTGTTTTTAGTACTGCAGACTTCGCAACGCCTCAGATTGCGTCCTGGTAGTTTTTCTAATCTGCATACCATTTTCCCCAATTCAACTTCCCTTGTTCCTAACCATTCATGTTCTATTTCAGAAATTATATTCGATACATATTGGAGCCGTGACATTGCTTCTCTTCCCACAGTTTCCTTATACAACAAAAACGAATTTAATACCATTCTTGCGAATGTGTTGAAGATCACTTTTTTCCAGTGCTTTACCGTACGACGGTCGTCCAGATATGTATATAGCATTTTGTCAGACTCGTCTACACTACCCATATGATTATTATATGAATTGATAATCTGTGATTTTGTTTGTTGTCTTTCTCTTCCATAGCGATTTTGAGTTACTGTTACATTCGTTGCCAATGCCTCTGTAGAAATTAACAAAACAGGGTCCTTTGAACTCCTTTTTCCACGATGTGCACATAGAAGTACCTCGGCGTTGCGAAAATATTTCGTTTCTTCAACTTTTAATTCTTTAGCTTCCTTGCGCATATCTTTCCTATTTCTCCTGATTGTTCCTGTAATATAGGTATTTCTTGAATGTAAAAATTTAGCTAACGCAGTGATTGTAAAATAATTGCCAACATATACATGATATTCTTTGTCTAAACAATCAGCACCTTGGATTAATTTTTTTACAACGTCATGATCAAGCCCATTTTGCGAATTCTTCGACTTTGTGCCTTGATAACAGTAAAAACATACACAATATTTTGTTAATGCGTCATAAAATTTCCAGAATTTGATACCCCATTTATGGTGCTTCTTGTACGGCAAATATTACGTAATACTTGAATGACAGTGTTCTCACTAAAGATTCATCAACAGCAAACATTTTGAGTGCAGTGTAATACTTTTGAAATATCCGATTGGCGTGCTCCAGAATTGGATTGAATTTAGCACCTGCATCATAGTTTTCATGTCCCGGTGGAAAACACTTTTTATTATCAACTACATGAAAGCATGTTAAAATATTTTGAAATCTGTTACGTGGGAACATCTTTTTGAACCAAGGTATTGCTCTAGAACTTTCAGCCCAATATGAATATATAGTTGGCTTATTTGTTATCCCCATTTCCAATAGTACAGCTACAAATGGCTTCAGTTCCAGGAGTGACAGGATACCAACTCACCATTCTAGACTTATCAGTTCTTCTAGGTTTTAATAACAATTCTTCTGCATATCTATTTGTTTCCTCAACCATAATTGCCCACAGAGAATTAGCGAAAAAAAGATTAAAATATTCTATCGGTTTGGTTCTATTAGATAAATGGCATTGCGGTCCCGACATTTTAGTGAATTGGAATGAATTTGCCTGGGGCAATATATTCAATTTCCGTAATCATAATATATTTCGAAAGGTTACCAGTATTAGGAATATTAATGTCAGAAACAGAATCGTCGATGACATTAATCCTTCTTCTCTTAAAAACAATAACTTCGCTATCATCATTAATGGCGGGGCATCTTGACGAAAGTATGTTAGGTAACGCGGCGACCGCCCCGCCTCATTTTTCGTCATAGAGCGGGCGATATTTTATGTAATCATAAAAAAATTTAGACTTAAAAAAGTTTATTTAAACTCTTAAAACTATAAGAAATATTAAAACAGAACTAAACACTAATTACAGAAAGTGTTTTAAAGTACATATTTATGATGTTACAGACGTGGAAACGATTGTTTATTTTTAAAAAGTCACTTTATTTCTTGCTACAAGAAATATGCGTTTATTGAAATGACAAAAGTAAATGTTCCGTTAATACAATGGTCGATTGATTGAAGTTGACTGATTACTATTAATTCTCTTATTGCTGCTGGTCCTCTTCCTTTTTATATGTAGTTCGAGGTCAGGAGTAGGGCTTGCTTTCGGGACTAATGTATGGTGCCTCTGTCTTCCGTGTTTAATGTTTTGTCTTGGAGTCTAATCTTATTTACTTCTTCCGATGTGAAGTCCATTGTATGAATTTAATGCGCTGAAAACATATATTTTATTACAAATATAATTCTGTAAACTATATTTCTACCTAAAAAAAGAAACGTTATACAAGATGCAATATAGAACAAAATACATAAGTTTATTTAATTATTATATATACAATAATTAGTAATTACATTTAATGGTGCATTTCGTTGAAGCAAGGGAGGCATAAAGACGGCTTTTTCGGGCAATTGCTGCAAATCGTTATTACTCTTATTGTTTTTGTCTTGCTACTTCAGTACCGAATTTTTTTACACTTTTTTTATAGCAAGAAATGCAACGTTGTCTAGCTGTCCTCGCTTTGCCCTTTTTCTTTTTAATTTCGTGTTGTTTTCTGGAGTGGGTCGCAGTTTCAGGAGACGAGTTATTGTTTTCATCCTCATAGTAACATAAATAATTAGCTAATCGTTTTCTAAATTCTACTATTGATATAGGTCTTTGTTGCTGAGTATTATATAATATCCAAGCATTTACAACTGAAGTGTTTAAGAGAAGCTGAAATGCTACTTTTTTATGCCATTTGAAAGTTTTGCGTAATGGATTACTGTATGCTGTCATTTGGTCAGAAACGTCAACGGAACTCTTGGTTTTATTGTAATCAATTACAAGTTTCGATTTAACGATAACATATCATTTTTTTCTAACAATAGCCGTCTCTACAGAATGTTTGGTAGACAATGGTAGGACAACCTGTTTATCCCTCCATTTCATCAATGTTATTCCATCTTCATTTTCTTTTGCAGATATTTCTCCTCACTGTAATCTTTCTTGCAGCACTTCTTTCGAAATTCTGCGACGATTCGAACGAATCGTTCCTACTACATGAGTGTTCCTCGCAATAAATTCGTGGGCTAAATCTATGCTAAAATGCCAGTTATCTATACAAAGAGTATGTTCCTTATCAAAAATATTTTAACAAAGCGACATAGCAACTGCTTTAGGCGTAGTTTTTTCTTTGCCAGGTTGTTGATCGTAGTAAATTTCAAAATTGTACGTATATCCCAGTTTAAAACATAATTTGAATAACTTTACACCATATCTGTGCCGTTTGTTTTTTATATATTGTCTAAAAAGGACACGGCCGCGAAATGGTGTTATGGACTCATCAATACATAGGTGGATCGTAATATTTTCCATTATTTTCTCTTAGTTTATCAATAATAGGCTTCTATTTTATAGAGGCGGTCTCCAACATTTGTATTTTCATTGTTCACGAAATGCGCCATTCGCAACAGTAACTCAAAGCGGTTTCTTGGCATTAGTGATGGAGGAAAGCTTTGAGCGAATGTTGGATCTTTCGACCAATATAAGTTTATTTCGGGTAATTTGACTAATCCTATCCAGATGAGAAGGCCGAAAAGTTTCTTTATTTCATATTTGTTAGTAGAAATCCATTTGTTCAGACGACATGACCGTCTCTGAGGTAATGTTTGCATCGCGTAGATATTAGTCTGTTCTGCTATCTCTTCGAACATTTCTTCGGTAACAAATAATAAGTAAAAATCTTCTTCCTTCCATAAATAATCCAATAATGTTTTTCCTGGTGTACCCGTGAATGGTATAAGTACAGGTTGATTTCCACTTGGATTTATCGATTGATCTGGTAACTTATTAGTGATATTTTGTGCTTCGTTTTCACTTTCGGAGCTATATACAATTCCGCTGCATTTTCGTCTAGGGCGCGCGGTAACCTCAATTGATGCATCGCTTGACTCATCAGAAGATGATAATATAAATCTGTAGGGATATGGTTTATGGAATGTTTATTGCTAAGAATAATCCGGTTACAGAATAAGACGCCCGAGCATGCATGCTACCCACGTCGCCATCTTTTCTACTACCCCGTTATTTGTTTTCCTTTCATATTTGATTGTTTTTCCTAATCGCCCCGCGACCCGCAAAATCTCGCTTCCTACACTCGGTCGTCCTAACCGAATATTCGTTAAACTCGATTTTCTAATCGCTGTCGGAGAGACTGTCGTCATCGCCGACCACCCACGGATCCATCGAATCGGCAGATGATGAAGTCCGAAGAGGTCCCTCCGTGCGCTTTCCAACTTCTTTATATCACCGTCTTCTCCTCGTGCTCTTCTGAGTCGCGCGGTCAACCCTTCTTCGCACTCTTTGATTATCAGGCACGACAACAGTGGATTACGACTCAGAGCGTTAGCATGCAATTCCATATCCACACCTATCCGAGATAAATTCAACATCGGTCGCTCGCTCGGCAGAACCTTCAATCGCGTAACCGCATCTGTCTCGACCGAACCAAAGCTAAATTTCGCGTTCACTAGCAAAAGATTCGACAACGGTCGCGCAATTATCAAGTATCCCTGAATAAAGTTTCTAAAATACTCTCTTAGCCCAAGGAATGCTTGGACTTGACGCATATTCATCGGATCGGTCAAACGTCGTATCGCTTCCATCTTACGCTCAGAGGGTCGAAATATTCCCTGTCTCTTCCATTCTTCGATCCGCGCGTTCACTGTGTCTCCCTCCGGTAGTGATAGTCGCATCGCTTTTTGATATACCAGTCCGGCATCTTTCAGAACGAATCCCGCCTTTACATCAGCTTCGACTATTTTACTCGACCCACAATTTTCTATCAAACTCGATGGCTTATGTTTTGACTCCGCATCTGTAACACATGTCGGGCTTCCTTTTGCCCTCCATGGTGTCGTATATCCTTTCCCTCTCTACCACAAAACCTTTCCTACTTAACGCACTTGCAAGAGCCTTGCTTACAGCATCGTGTCTTAAAGTACGACCCTCATGAGTTCTATGGCACTCCTGTATTATATGAGCAGTTGTTTCATCCCTGTCGCATCGAGCCTTGCACAGTACCCGCTCACAATTCCCCCCTCTACCTCTGCTTGTCCTCACACCAGATGGAAGGGCGTTTATCCTTGTACGAACATACTGGATCCAGTCTTTCCCCAATATCGAAACGTACGGATCCCGTACCCATGCTGATGATACCCAAGTCACACCAGTTTCCCTTAGCTCATACCCGTCCAGCGATCTATGAAGTTTGCAGGCCCAGTTCGAATGAAATCTGGCCCTACTACACCACCTCCTCTTCTCCTGTGTGAATTCGCTGTTACTCGCAACCCGAGCTCCTTTAAAGCTAGATCCATTCATGTTATTCAACCTCCTCATCTTGATTTTCGGAACTTTGGTCTCGTAGAACGGAATACCAAGACCACCCTCGGAAGCAACAGCATGGAAGAATCCCACAGGAGTATCCGGAAGTAGGTGTAGCCAGCGTCTCACTTCTTTCCTGATCAACTTGTCCAGCTTCCTTAATAGACCGTGGGAGGTATTCCCAAAGACTAACCTGTGAATTATCCGCGGTATGAGATACGTAATAAGAACCTTAAGTCTCTGTTGTGGCTTGGGAGGACCCTTACTTATTCTATCCAAATACTTTTTCATTTCACACGCTGGTTTTTGCAGATCCCGCCCAGCAAATACCACACCCAAATATCTCCACGTCTCCTCCACTTTAACAGTCGGAACCCTACTATCTCCTACAGTAAACCTCTCTTCGATAATTTTATTCTTTTTATTTCGACCATCAGGTTCCATGGAGAGTGTGTGGCACTTGTCAGGTTGCAGCTCCAGACCGCAGCTCCTCAATTTTACTTCCGTTTGCTGGAGTGCCATCTGAAGACCCTGTCTAGTTGTCGCGGCGAGTACCAGATCATCCACAAAAACCAGGGCGTTGATCCTAGCGCTACTGAAATCGTACCCGACACTGTCAGGGAGGCTTTTAAGCACTTCATCCATAACAAGGTTGAACAGAAAGGGTGACAGCGGATCGCCCTGACGCACACCCGCTGTTGTTCGCAGCTCAACAGAATTTCTACCGCCCACCTCCAACAAAGTACTGGACATAGCATATACGGTTGTAAGATAAAGAACAAACTTTCCATTGAAACCCGTTTCAACCAGTATGTCCATTAAAGCTTTCCTAGATTCCATGTCAAACGCCTTCCTCACATCGAGCGTTGTCAGATGGAACGGCTTGCACTTCTTCCTAGCGTCCTCCATTACTGCCGCGAGTGTGAGGATGTTGTCCGCAATGCCATCCTCATTAATAAAAGCCCTCTGCCGCTCATCGAGGACATTACACGCGAGAAGTCTCCTGACAAGTACCTTGTGCAGGTGCCTTAATATCACAAATACGATCTATAATGGCCTATATTTCGAGGGGTCCAAGCTACCCGGCTGTTCGGAATCAGGATAGTCCTGGATATAACCCATTCCTCCGATATCTCCTCTCTTCTCAAAATAATATTGAAAATGGCTCCTTTCACAACGTTTGGTACCATCCTATTCCAGGTGTCTGCCCTGATTCCATCAGGCCTTGCGGCTGATCCACTCTTCACCCTGCAATCATAAACCTCCCTTTCAGTGATCGGGTACATAATCTCCAATTCTTCTTTTGGCATGCAACCTCGCTCCCCCAATTCCACTCCTTCCTGTGCCCCGTTCCCTCTTAGAATCGGCTCCCAATAACTAAGTTGCTGCTCAAACGTTGGTTGCTTCAGAGAGTCAGCATCACCATCCAGTATCTTCCTGGCTGATTTGCTGATATTCCTCCTCCATAACAGCTGAAGTGCCCTATACTCCCACCTACACCTCCTTTTCTTCGACGTCCCTTCCGTAGGCTTACTTCGGGCATCCTCATACATTCTTGCTCCATTCGCCGGAAATACTGCGTAGGCCCATTTCTATAACCATATCTTTCCATTTTTCCCCCCAAGCAACGCTTCAATTCCTTGCCGCAGCACTTCAGCTCCTTGCATACCATCAGCTATTCTGTCAAGAGCGTCTCTTAACAAATTCTCCAGCTTGTGGTCCTGAGTTTGGCTATCTCCTTTTGAAACGTTACCCGCCCTCGTATTTATCTTCAATTCGGTCGATGTTTGGAGTATACGTAAATTAAATTATCGTTCGGGTTCCCGGACTCCAAACAGCTCGGAAAGAGGAAGAGGTTAAGAATAGTACACAATATTCTTATTTTCGCCGCTCGTGCAACGAGCGGCCGTATATTGTTACAAAAAAAAGATTATGTAATGTGAGCGAGAGAGAGAGAGAGAGAGAGAGAGAGAGAGAGAGAGAGAGAGAGAGAGAGAGAGAGAGAGGTGGCTCGGAAAAACTCCTCGGCTGTGCCTTCTCCCGGTGGCCTCCTCGATGGCTCTGGAACAAAAACGCTCGCTACAGTTCTGACGTCACGGGCTCCGTGTACGATCAGCTGGCCGAATTACGTCACGCACGATTGCCGTCGGCCCGTGGTGACAACTGCCTTTTGCCTGTGCGGCGAAGTGGACTGTAAATTTGTAGACGAGAGCGACAAACCAAAAAAGGAGTCTACTCTACGTCTGTAGATAATACCAGAATCGGCCCCAAAGGGTGGAGGTTGTAAGGCTCCTCCCTTGGTGCACTCGATTCGGCCTTGAATTCCCTCACCTACACAACCTCAATGGGTGCGGACGCCCGGTGTGAATGCACCGTGAGCACGTGAGCAGTCAAGAGGATCCTGCAGACCGCTTGGATCCTCTCCTGTCTTTGGAAACGGTCTCACGGGAGAGCACGGCAAGTCCAGCGGCAGATGAGGGCGACGAAAGCGGTAAGCGACTGACGCTGTGAATCAGTGAGCAGTCAAGAACTATGTTCTCCTGTCTTGTACCTGATTCACAGAGCACCCTTCCCTGCAATCGACGATAGGGCCGAGAAGCAGGACGCTAAAGCCTGGTTTCTTCGGCGGAAGCAAAGTTGGAAAAATCCCGAGATTGCTTCAAAATGACAGTTGAAGCGCGAAGGAAGTCGACCCACGTTGTCCACGTGGAGACTCCGGTTACTCGCGCTACTCTTCTTCAACAGGAGACTTCTCGTTATGCGACACGACCTGGATCGCCGAAGTCGCTCGCTCGAGGTCCTGTGATACACTGTGCCGTTCGTCGGCTTCCCCCGACGAACGCGCATCTTCGTTAATTTCAGCGCCGATAAGAGGCGCTGACGAGTCTCATATTCTTTTCTCTTTCCCTTTCCTGTTTCTCTCTGTTTTTCTATCTAGCCGCGGCACGTGCGACCTAGCCCATCACCTATTTTGTTTTCCAATGACTCACGCACCGGACGGTGCGTGGCAAGAACATTGAAAAACAGGTGAGCTTAGGTCGTCTTAGTCAACGGTTTTTTGCGATGCCTACCGGTGGACGGTGACATCGCAAACGGGAACAACCGACAAAAACAGACGGCGAATTTCGCGGTGCTCAACCGTTCCGTTTTTAAACAGTCGACATAGCATTTCTTTGGACTGCTTCCGCATTATCTCTTGTCATCGCCTGCACCAGGTGCTTGTACTTTGCCTGTTTTCGAAGACCCTTGATGGCCTCCAGTGTCCTTCTGCCATCCATCCTACCATGCAGGTAATTATTAATCCCGAAAGTGACACTCACAGCATTCACCTCTAAATTGGCCATGATGTGCATTCCTTCCTCAGTCCATCTTGCCCACAACCGTTCAACATTGATCTCACTGTTGGCCTCACGCTTGTGTTTCTTCCTTCTATGTATACGTGGGCCAATCTTCGAGCCGTTCACCTGGAGGCACTCCGGACAGACATGCTGCAGGCTAGTGCTACCACTATGTTCTTCAGGCTGCGTACTACTAGAAGCAGAATAAATAGAACTGAAAGAAGTATTCATATTAACATTACTACTACTATTATTCCTATCACTATCACTATCACTATCCCTGCTGGTGGCCAAGACGTTTTTGTATTATTTGAATTTCCAGCGGGGGTTCCTCCATAAGAGGCCTCACTCGCACTTTGGCAAGTGAACCGATTTTGGCAGTTCCTTGACGTATAGCGCTGCTGGATTGCGCTACCGGACAATGTATTTGGCTGTTCCAGCGGGAGTTCGCTCAATAGCTCCGGTGAGGCGCTACCCTCCGCTCCCGTAGCCTCAGAGTATCCATGGGCTCCCTTATCCATAATGTATATTTCTCACTCTGTCCTTCAGTTTCCTTATCAAAATTGGGCATTTTTCCGAATCAAATGCTGTATGCCCTACCTCAGTAACCCCGGCTATCTTGCAGTTCAGGCACTTCACCTCATTCGATCCCCTCTTCTCACATTTCTTAGTCTCATGCTCCCCTACACATATTCCGCACCCGTCCTTCTTAGCCTGACATGCTGATGACAAGTGACCAAACCCCATGCATTTATAGCACTCGAGATCCCTGATATAGTCTGATACTCTGCACATGTTCCATGCAATACGTACCTCAGGCATACATACTAGTCGTGCTCTTACCTCAGCTGTCGTTTCAATTATACAGCTGGTCTCATACCTGTACTTTTTCGGAAATTTATACACAATTTTTACAATATCTTCCTTTTCCTTTTCGCTTTCTAGGTTTTGGTGCCGCAGAGATTCTACCACTGCTTCGTCCTTCATCTCACAGGGTACATCTCGAATCATCAACCTAGATAGGTATTTCTTACCTTGCCTCGAAGTTAGACTTGCTTCCTTTAAAGTTGGATCGGCCGCTAGTTTCTCGATATTCCCTTCCTTAGCAACTATTTTGACTGCCCCCCTTTTTGTTGTAAGTATCCGGGATACTTTCATTCCATATTGCTTCGGATCGATTGTTTCCATCACTTTTTTCCTTACATCATCAGAATTGCTGAATTTACCCTTTGCTTCCTCTGTAGGCTCAATCATGACCCTAACTTCATCCTCTACCTCTGCACTGGGACCCCTCGAGATCTTGACCGGCTCAATCCTCTTGTTTCTTTCTCTTACTTCTTGTCATTTTCCTTCGAGAGCTTCCGAGTAGGTCATCCGTCCGCTCCCACTCATTTCCACCTCTCTTCGGACCTCATTTCGGCCTACATTCTTAACAACCTCTACCATTTCCTCTTTCAAACTCTCTACTTTAGCTGCAACATCATTTCTATCTGATAAGATTTTCTTAAATGTGAGCAATTCGTCCCTTAGTATGCCACACGTCCTATATGTAATATCTCTTTCACTTTTCAAAAGCGAATATCCCAAAATTAGTCTATTTATTACTTCTTGATAATCTTGAAATGCCTCGCTGAGGCCCTCCTTTTTATCTGAGCTGTCCCGACTCACTGCAATAATGTTAAACACGTTATAATTATGTGCCACTAACTTATCCTTCTAACCAGCCAAGTCGTCATCGCTAATGGGCAGTTGGGATTTTTCCACTACAAGTAGTTCAGACAATGGTGATGAAGCCATCCTCTTCTTTCTACGCTGCGGTTGCTTGGTCATCGGCGTTGAATCTTGCTCACCTTCTTTGGACCCAGACTCCAACCCTTCCATGATTGGAACCTACTGATATGGGCAGCAGGCACCACGACGAATATAGCGAAACTAACAAAATAAGGTACAGAAAGTGAAAAACAATACAAAAAGAAGAAAATTATAACTAAAGCCACTATCAATTAAACACAAAAATTATTAAGGTTCTAGACCATTCTAAATTAAACTAGGGTAAGTGTCTGTACTAAATTAATCAGACGTTTGTGTCCACACTAGTCCTACCGGGGTTCGTGTACGCACTAAATTTTCTTTTAGGTTCGTGTCTGTTGAGACTCCAACTGTCCGTAATTACTTGCGCATCTACAACGATGGCTTTGTCCTCCTTAATTGCCACGATGTTTGGCTTGACTATGCCGCTTCGGGTGTTGAGAAGAGTTTCATGCACTGCATAGCCGCGATTGTCCAGACTTCTTTGGATGTAGTTGACAATGCTGTTATACCTATCAATCCTACATCCATTCATCCGGTGACATTGTTGAACAATGTGGTTTGTAGTCTCAGCGGCCATACAGCCAGCGCGGCATTGTTTACAGTTTTCAGGACGTCCTCTTATCATCCTTGATTTTGAAGGAAGCGCATATATTCGGATCTTAATACAGTTAATGTAGTCCCTGCCACTTAACAACCTGGAAGGTTCTTGTGGGCTCTCTTGAGAGAGTCGTAGTTACCTCCGTCTTTTCTTCCGGGGCACCGGACACTCAGAACTACTCGTGGGATTCTCACACCGGGCGATTCTGCCTTACGTCCCGGCATATATCCACCGAGGTGGTACCCACACCGGAACCGGTGGCTCCCACAAGGCAGGTAGTGGCCCGTAGAAGCAGCTCCGCCCTTCTTCCACCGAGCCTACGAACAAACGCTATGCCTGATTCCCCCCGGCGGCGGGGACTGAGCAGGGACCGAGCCTGTGGCTGTCTCAGCGTTTCCCTGCCCGACGGGACCATGCTAAGGGAGCGATGACCTTCTAGACCTCTCAGCCACAGGCATGACGCCTAGAGAGTGGAGGACAACAGAAGCGCTGCCCCCCAATAGCTGTAATACCTCTCGCTACCGCGGGGCTAATCCCCACGGAAACACGTTGCTCTGCGCGGGCCGGATTTGACGGAAGAACTAAAGAGACCCGATCGAAGGCTTTAGCTAAATCTATCGCGAGTATTGTGGCTGGTTTTGTTGTGTTTCGAGTACTTCTGATTATTGTCTGAAATGTGGTAGTGTTAGCAAGTATGCCGTCTGTTTTTGTAAAACCTCTTTGGTTATATGTCAATTTAATTTCGTTTTCCAGTCTATTGTTAATTATATTATTGAGTGTTCAAGATACAGGTAGATATTGTTATGGATCGCCATTGCTTTAGGTCACTAAAGTCGCCGGTTTTTGGGATTAATGTTATTCTATTCGCCTTTAACACTTTACCGACCGGTAGCGGTTCGAACATCCTATGCCCTTCTCACCGGCCACTCAGCCGCAGATCATTCTAGACACCGGCTCGGTTTTAGCTTAGACTGCCGCGCGTGAATATATGCGCTTTTCTTATGCTCCGGTAAAATTATACGCTTCGTGTTATTATAGGGTAACCAAATTTAATAAAACCTTTTACTTTAATAATATTAATATTAAACAATATTTATTTCATCTATTACAATCGTTTTCAGTTTAATATTTACATAAAATATACCATAATCCATATAACAATATTTGTCGAAAAAAGAAGTTGTTTAATATTTTTTTAAAGTATGATACCGCTCGAAACAGTCACCTTTGTGTAGTGGAACATTGCAAAATTTACAGACGAAACCTGTTCTGCTTTGGTTTTTTTTACTTGAACAAACTCTGCATTGTCTTAGGGGATTTTCACATCGACCGCTGGTCACTATATTTACCAGTTTATGCTTTCCGAAATTTGCCAGTCTTCCGGGATGATCAAATCGGGATGTGGTTCTTGTGGATTCGAAATTAGGTAGATCTTTACCTTGTTCTTTAGCTTCGCAATCTTCTATCCATGAAAGTGCCGCTTTGTGCAGAAAATTTTTATATGTAATCTTCTGTCCGTACAGAGTTGTATATACTTTTAAGGAATTAAAAAGTGCACAGTTGATAAAGAACATTACTGCACGTTTCGTCCATTTTTGTTTTCCTAAAAATGGAGTAATAGGACAGATATTGATCTGCGCGATCTACGCCCTTCATATATTTATTGTTATGTATTATTGAAATAGGCTTCTGTATGGGGCAATCTGATGTCCTACTTTTGCTTCTAGATTCCGCCGTTTGTGCAGAATGTATTGTCGAGATCATATGTACGTTCCTTTTGCCATTATTCCATACTTGTAATAGAATATAGCCATTTCTACGAAATTGATGCTGGTCTCTTGAAAGTTTGACCGTTTGAAGTGGTTGAGGAAGACCTCTGTTCCTTCGAATTGTGCCGCACACTCGCACTTTATTTTTTAAAAGAATTTTAGCCATCTTGACACTATCGTAATAATTATCCTGATATATATGCTGCCGTTCTTATACGGTCCAATGACCGATAATACAGTCTCTTCTAATTTCTTTCCATCAGCAGCATACACACAAAAGTTAGATACGTATCTTGTACGAGCTTCAGACAGCACTCTGACCAGTATTCTGTATTTTGTGATTTTTGCGGGATTATATGTTTTGATTGAAAGTCTATCTCTCCACGGAATTATACACTCATCCAAAGACAATTGTTGATCTGGTTTATATACATTGTTAAATTTTTGCTTTAAATAATTGACGACATGCTGTACTTTCACAAGCCTATGCGAATTGGGAGAAATGTGGTTATTGTTACAAAAATGCCAGCTTTGCGTTATTTGTAAAAATCTGTTTCTGCTCATAACTTTCGAGAAGAATGGCGTTTTTATAGTTGGGTCTGTGGACCAATAATCGTATAGAATGTCCTTCTTTACTTGTCCCGTAAGAACGATCAGGCCCAAAAATTTCTTCATTTCAGACACCGTGATGTCTGTCCATTTTTTCGTTTTTGATGTAATTCTATATTTTTCCATAATTTGATCATGATCTCTATTAGGCTCCCTCACGAAGTGTTCAATCAGGTCACTTCCAATGAATAAATTCACGATATCTATTACGCTTCCAGAGGAACTTGGCATAATTTTTACGCCGGAGCTGCCTTTGAAAGGTTCCAAAATTATATTCTTGTCGTTCGTTGACCATGTACTACTGCTATCTTCAATGTTATTATTTATGTCCTCGTCTTCTGAATCACTATATATTAGTGGTACAGAACGTCGCTTTCGAATCGTTATACTGCTGCTATCACTTTCGTCCTCAGTACTACTTGCTGAACAGCAGTGAAGACAATCTGATAGGTCGTCGAGATAAAACTCACCAACACTATCCTTTTCATTCATCTTTAAGGGCTAAATTTTAGAGAAAAGCAACGATTATTTGAATACAGAATTCAAAATGCTTGCTGCCGGCTACTTGTCAGTCTAACCTAACCAAATGTAACAGAAGAAACAAAAGTCGATTAATTGACGACCGGTCAGTAAGCGCTGTGGAATAAAAGTCGATTAATCGACGGCCGGTCGGTAAAGTGTTAATAATACCCTCCCGAGAGCCAGTGATGTTATTTGGCCAAGTGCCAGCGGCGTATTAGTTTCGCAATTCGCACTTTTCGACAACATGGCCACTCCAGTTCTACGCTGCCTTCCGGCAACAGCGCTGCAATATATAACATCGCCGAAGCGATATTTTCGGGAGGGCTGGGCATATTGTGCCCAAAATTTCACCATCTTTCGCTCCTTTTTAATAGACGGCCAACGGCTCACCTTTACTCCTTGCTCGGGTAGGTGGGGTCGCTACTCCCCAATGGTGTGCACCTCCGCCCTGAGACCTTACCGGTTGTCAAGAAACTACCGGTATACTTTTGATGTTATACCTCCTCGTGAGGTTCTACATACTAGTTAACAATAAACATAACAACAATTCATAACATAATGTGGACTACTTTCTAGCTTACGCTGCCATGGGATCTGCCCAGGTGCTTGGAAAAATTAGGAAACGGGGTCCCTTTCGGGAGGCCATCTTGGTCACGCACTAAGTACGTGTCCAGGGAAAGACCACGCGGAGGTGTCGCCACGGATTCTACATGCGAAGAATTCGACCCGCGCCCTATCATACAAAAGTATGATTGAACTCGCACCGCCCACTGTAAAATGCCTGGACGAACTTTCAATTTGATCAGCTGACAGCTGCTTCGTCTCGTCAATTTTTTATTATTTCCTAGCGGAAATCCGTTTGGTCACTTTTCTTAAAAATTTGTTCCATCAGGTAGGCAGAATTTAAAATCTCATCTTAGCCTTGCGGCTGAGTCTTGATAATTAGTCAATAAATAAGATCGCATGCACCGACATAAGTCTGGTCACATTGTATAAAACGCATGCGATAGTGCGATGGTTGTCATCTTTTAAAATTCGCGTGTTAAGTTGTATATATTAAAACCAATAAGTTAGTTAATAAATAAATAAATAAATATATTATAACGACTTCATAGTGTAGTCGTAGTCAATATGTTCATTCGCTATTTCAATCGACGAACGGAGAGCTATCATTGAGGCCGTCATAATGTCCGCCTTTTTGAGCCCTAGGGTTTTCAAATTTTCCTGCGTAATCTTCGGCACAGCTCCTCTGCACCCCACGACAATAGGTACCACTTCTGCTCTTAGCGCGTTCAATTTTAACCTTATATATTCTGCCGTTTCCTTGTTCTTATTAAGCTTTTCATTATACGTCCGAGGAAGGTTATCTTTGTCCTCGTACCGCACTGTAACTTCCACTACGTAAACCGTGTCATAGTCTTTAATAACCATATCTGGTTTACATAGCTCTCCAAGGACGTTAACAGTCAGCTCTTCAAAACGGGCGTGTTTCTTCGGCAGCTTATCCCTTATAAGCGCGCATATTTCGTTATGTCCGTTTCTTTTGGTTTTGCTGTGCGAACAATTGTCCAAGACATGCCTACGGTCTCTGCTTGTACCTTACACCTTCGGCACGTATAATCAATCTCTTTCAGGGCTCTCCTCATTGCCTCCCTTGTGCCGAAGGTGTTCGTTCTCGGTTTTAATGCGTCTATGTACCTAGACGGCCTCAGTAATTCTGGCTTGTAGAGCCAGGAATTTCCGAACATATCGTTTAGAAATTCCTGGACTCCTTGTCCTTGGCAGACGAGCTGTCTCTATTTGTCTGTATCCATTCTGACTAAAGCCTTACGTGCCTCCTCGCCACTTTCAATATTTGTAGACCAACTAAGGCCTACATCCTTAGCATACTTCCTTATCGTTACCTCCTGCTTTTTGTATGCTTCTCTAACGGCCCTATCGTTAGAGTCTTTCATTTTGATAGCATTTTTCAGCTTTGCTATCTTAACTATATTAGCCACCCTGTGAACACCCAGACCACCGCACCTTTTGTTGTGTATAAAATTCCATCCGTAGTGGTTGGATGGAGAAATAAAATTCTCTTAATTATCTGTTTTATTTCGTGGTCTATTTCGTCTAGGGTGCTTAGGGGTGGCGAATTCGCCACGAGCCTATGTATGAATCTTGGCAGAAGGTACGATCTTATTAAATTAACCTTTTGATGCGGCTTGAGGCTCATTTTGGACACGCATTTAGCCGCATCAACTATTTTCTGTGTCGAGGGGCAACGCAGGCCTTTCCATGGATCCAACGTGGCCCCTAAATACTTGATTATCGTTTCGAGGTCAGCGTAAGGAATAGCCTGCCGACCCATTTTAATTTCTGGATTTATAACATGCCACGTTTTATTTTTGCTGACGATCTGGAAACTTGAGCATTTATCTATTGAAATGCTCATTCCCATCTCCGTTATAATTTTCTGTACTATTTTGGTTTGCTTGGTGGCTTCCTCCTTTTTGCTACTAGCACCAGATCATCAGGAAATGCTAGTATGAAGACCTTCTCGTCTCCTAACTTAATGCTCTCCGTCGTCTCGTCAACATTCTCAATAATCGGGTCGATGACCAGATTGAAGAGGAGCGGTGATAACGGATACCCCTGCTTAACACTGCGCAGTAGGTCCATTTCTACTTTCCTCTGACTTTTACAACTAATTACAGTTTAGCAGTCGTCGTACATATCAGTTATATATTTATCGACAGCCACAGGAACGCCTAATAAGACTGTCCGCCAGTACACTATGCGGAATAGTATCAAAAGTTTTGGACACATCTATTACGGTAATTACTCCATCTCCTTCCTCTTTCATTGACATCATCGTGGCACTAAGGATGGCAATATTATTTTTACATCGATCCTCTTTCGTGAAGCCCTTCTGTCTCAGGTGGTGACTTACATTACGCCTGAGTCTTTGATCGATCATTGCCGAGAAAATTCTACCCACGAGGGACCCGATGGTGTTGGGTCTCCAGTTATCAACCTCTGCCACGCTTTTCCCCGGTTTAGGTATGAGCGTGATTCGGTATATTTTCCACTGCTCTGGATAGATTCGGCTCATCATCAGAAGGTTACAGAATTTGGATAGTATATGTGCCGCTCCGTTTTTCCGGTGATGGATTTTCCTGATACCGTCAACACCAACTGCAGTATCAGCTTTTATCTTTTTTATCTTGTTAATTATATCCACCATACTGACTGGTGTCCAAATTTCCTCCATATTCATTTCCGTTATTGCGTTCCTTGTGGTTAACAATTTATACTGGGGGCCCAGCTTATCCCACAGATCCTTATATAGTGGACCCACTGCACTAATGTCAGGGGGATTTATTGCCTCCTTTTCCTTTATATCTTTTCCAATTATCGCTAGATCCAGGAACTTTCTAGGGCACTTCTTATACAGCTCCTGGCATCTAGTGTATTCATAGCTTTTAAATTTGTTTCGCTTGTTCCTCCTTTTCTTACCCGCTCCTTCTTTAATCGGTCTTTTCGACCCGATTTTGCTTTTGGAACCATCATCAACGCCTTCTTTTAATATACACGCAAACTCCTGTATGATGGCGTCGATGTGGCTCCTTTCAATTGTTACCTGGCTAGCCAGCTCTTCGATTTTCTTTTCTATACCTCCAAGTTTGTGGCTGGCAAATAAAGCATCCCGGATTGGGTTCCTCCATATGTCATCACTATTCCTAAATTCGGGGGTATTTGTATCCTCTTCGGCCGCCTGATAGCTGGAGCTCGAAGTTTCCGACGAATCTGATGAGTCGGCCGCTACCTCTGCCACCTCCCGAGCGGGCACTAACCTCCTTTTATCGCTTTTTGTTTTAGCGTTTTCCTGGGAAGAAATTCTCGGATCGCTACATTAGGCTGCCGTAGGTCCTTATACCTTTCATTGAGCTCTATAAGAAGCTCTACCTCCTCCTTAGACCAAGCCGAAGCTGTTACTTGGTCTATTCCTACCCGGGTGGCTGTCCATCGCCTTCCTCTTTTCATTCCTGATCATGGGATGTCGATGCATCTCATGTATGAACAGCCCACGCTGAGTCTGGAAGGTGTCCCCACCTGAGCATTCGGAGCACCTAATTCCTTCTACCCCGGTATTTTCCAGTCTTTTCTCCTTACATTTTGGAAAATGGCACCACCAACCATGTAATCTAGGAAATGCCTTTTGGAATGCGGTGCATCGCCATAACGCATTTGGCCGGGGGTGCTCCATATCAACATGGTCCGAGAAATTCTTCTCATTGAGGTACCACCGTCCCAGACACCTTTCCCCACAAGCCTTACATTTGATCTGCCCGCTTAGTGGCAGATCCATTACTTGTCCACTCTCATTGTCCGTTAGATTGCGTGGTCTGCATATTGCGGTCCTAGCCGGACCCAGGGCCAGGATCCTTCGTGTACAAGGCTTCTCCTTGCATCATCATCTTTAAAAATAATCTGAATTCTGCAACACAAATTCCAAACATTATCCAACTCATATCCGTAAACATTCCAGGTTGTGAGTGCATGACACCTAGGAGATCTGGCTTGCTACCAGCCACCTTCTGCATATAATAACTATAGCTCCCGAAGGCAGATGGCAAAATTTTTCAAAGTGGTGGCGGCGTGTTGCTTTCCAGCGACGTATTGCTTTTTAAGTTAAAACGACGCTTTCCGGCAACAGCACACCAGCACTACTATTGGGTTGTTCAAAAAGTAATTGCGTTTTTTTCATTTGATTTTCAAGTGTGTTTATTTAATATATGCAATGAACATTACTCAATGATATATTGGCCGTTTTGTTCGATGACCTTCTGCCATCTCTCGGGTAACTTCATAATACCGCGTTCATAAAACTTCCTATCTTTCTCTGCAAGAAACTTGTTAAAGTGCTGTTTGATGAGGTCTTCTGAAGCAAACGTTTTACCATTCAAGGGGTTTCGCAAGGAACGAAAGAGATAGAAGTCTGATGGTGCTATGTCAGGGCTATACGGCGGGTATGGCAATACATCCTAATCAAGCTGCAACAATTTTTGCCGGGTGACCAAACTTATGTGTGGTGTTGTATTGTCGTGGTGAAACACCACCCCCTTAAGATTGATCAGCTCGGGACGTTTCTGGGCAATGGCATCACTTAATTTCTGTAGTTGCTCACAGTAGATATTAGAATTAATTGTTTTGCTGTTTGGAAGCAACTCATAGAAAACTGGTCCCTTCCAATCCCACCAGATTGACAGCATCACCTTCTTTTGATGGATGTTCGCCTTTGCTTGTCTTTCTGGTGCTTCATCACGCCTGCTCCAACTTCTTTTTCGGCTAACATTGTTGTAAACAATCCATTTTTCGTCGCCTGTGATCATACGCTTCAAGAACGGGTCGCTTTTTTCACGTTTAATGAGTTGATCGCAGACGTTCATGCGCTGCGTCAGATGAATTTCTTTCAACTCATGCGGTACACAAACATCGAGTTTTTTCACAAACTCTAATGATTTCAAATGGCCATGAATACTTTCAATGGATACTTTAAGAGCGGCAGCAAGCTCCCGAATCGCTGAATGTTTATTTGCTTGCACCAATGCTTTCATTTCATCGTCGTCAATCGCGGAAGGCCGACCGGAACGATGAACGTGTTTAACCGAAAAATCACCATCACGGAATCGGCGAACCAGTTCTGACACTGGCGATCTTTGATGACATTGCTGCCGTAAATCTGACACAATTTATTCCTTGCTTCAGTTGCTTTTTCCCTTTTTTAAAATAATAAAGCAAAATATGGCGAATATGCTTTTCAAAATTATCCATCTTCAAACCACAATTGCAAGCACAAAACTCGACAG
Organism: Tetrapedia diversipes; assembly: GCA_033822845.1. Classification (NCBI taxonomy): domain Eukaryota; kingdom Metazoa; phylum Arthropoda; class Insecta; order Hymenoptera; family Apidae; genus Tetrapedia; species Tetrapedia diversipes. The sequence continues at coordinate 20,506 of JAOPTO010001716.1, forward strand.
AATCGCGCGAAATTTTTTTCTGGTTTTAAGGTTAACTGGCGACAATAAAACGTGTATAAACATTTGACATTCATATCACGTTAAGATATAAATAAACATGGACAACGACATTTATTGAAAAAAAACGCAATGACTTTTTGAACAACCCAATATATTATAATTCTTCTAAGTACCAATGGCGTATTGTTTTCACAATACGATGCCTTAGAACAATACAATCGCCAGTACCGAAGAATACTGTATGGCCTTCGGGAGAAAACAGGGTACTACGTACCCACTCATACTGTCAAATCGTCTTTCGCTCCTAGTTTTGGTGGCTGGCAGCTCACCTTTTCTCCTAGCTCGGGTAGGTGGGATCGCCTATCCCCAACGGTGTGCACCTCACCGCCCTGTCTTGCAAGAGTCCTAACTACCCCCGTCGTACTCGGAACTACCCCGGCGTATATCCAACCTTGGCTGGTACCCACGCCGGAACCGGGGGCCCCCACAAAGAGGGCTGTGGCCCGCACAAGCAGCTCCGTCCTTGTTCCGCCGGGGTTATGACTCATCATTATGCCTGATTCCCCCCGGCAGCGGGGACCTAGCAAGGACCGAATCGCGACGAACCCAGCGTTTCCTCACTCGGCGGGGCCACGCTAAGGGAGCGATGATGTGTCCCCTACGAACTCATAGCCGCAGGCATCTTGCCCAGAACGTGAGAAACAGCATAAGCGCTGCCTCTCGTTGTTCTAATACCTTTCGCTACCATTAGGGCTAGTCCCCACAGGATCACGTTACTCTGCGCGGACGAAGTTGACGGAAGAACCAATCGTTGTTCCCCTATGACTCGCTTCAAATGGTGCTTTACTGATTTTACTGCACTTTACCATAAACCACCAAAATGTGGTGCATGAGGCGGATTTAGATGCCACTGTATTTTCTCTTGGCTCAACAAACTGTCTATACGATTATTATGCGATTTGCTGTTTAATAAAATTCCTAATTCATTTAACTCGTTTCGAGCTCCTAAAAAATTTGTGCCATTATCCGAATAGATGCATTGAACCCTTTCTCTACGCGAAATGAACCGATTTAAGCAATTGAGATAGGCGTCAGTACTAAGATCCGTTACAAGTTCGATATGTACTGCCCTTATGACAAAACATATAAAAATGCAGATGTAGGTTTTGACAACTGCGCGACCGCGTCCCCTTTCGTTTATAAAGAACGGGCCTGCGTAGTGGCATCCCGCAGGTGGCAACGGTCCGAGACGGAGTCAGTCGAGAGGCAGGTAGATTTCCCATGGGGTCCTCTGGTGGCGCTTGATGGATGCGCACGTGATGTGTCGTCGGTCAGTGCTACTATTGTGACTTTTGAGGAGGTGCTTCGTGCATTGTGACCCGTGCTGGTTGGCAGTGTCTGACACAATTAGAGGCGAGTGCGTGAGTGTTCTCGGGGGAATCGGACCGCGGCGAGTCGAAGCCCGTCGATTTTTTCGCCGTCCGCTCGCCCGCCACGTGGCTGGGGCGACGGAGTGTCCGATAGACGGGATCCTGCGCGGGTTGAGGGCACGTGGTCGCCTTTTTGGTACTCCCGCGTAACAACGCAGAGACGTCTCGGTAGGCGGCATCCGAGTGCGTCCGAGTACGTACGAGAATCGCCGAATTAGTTTGTCCGCTACAAACATTGCGGAATGAGGCACTCCGACACCGAGTCGGATGCCTCGACAAAGTCGAAGTCGCCCACGGTGGGGCGACCGAGAAGAAACCCCCAACGGGGGGTAAAGAGAAGGGCGCGGTGTGACCCGTCGCCGTCGGCCGCTGGGCAGGAGCTGCCGAGCGCGGGATTCTCGCGCCCCTCGAGGGCGGCCCTCCCTAAGGAGGAGGACCTCGCGCTGGAGATGCAGCGTGAGGCCACTGGTGGCCTCGGCGGCCTCATCCTCGAGCACATGAGGACCGTCGAGAGCGTGTCCTGCGATTTCCGGAATCTGCAGGGCAGGTTTGTGCGGCAGCTCCGAGTGACTACCGTAACGGCAAAGGTGGCGGCGACCGAGCTCGTGAAGCGGTCGTAGTCCGGCGGTGAGGCTGCGCGCCTGGAGGAAGAGAACCTCCGGTTGCGCGCCGAGCTGCGTGAGCTCCGGCGGGAGCTCGGCGACCTGAGGGGGGAGATGGCCTCCCTCAGGGGACTTGTTCCGGCCGGTGGAGTCGCGACCGCCGGGGCGGCGGAAACGTGCGCGGCACCCCTGCCCCCTCAATTGTAAGCGGCACCGCGGCCCGTGTTGCGGCGGCCGCAAGACGATTTGGTGGGAGGGGCCCTGGAGGACAGGGACGGGCCCCTCCTGATGAAGATCAGCCGGCTGATCGACCTGAAGTTGGAGACCATCATGGGGTGCCGTGTGGCGGCCCCCCCCCCCGAACCACAGCCGGGCAACGTCCAGCTAGCGAGGGAAGAGGTGGGTGACGGGAGGACCCGACCCACCTATGCCCAGGCGGTGAGAGCTGCTCCGAGCTCCACCGAGCGACAGGCCGCTGACCGATCCACCGCGGCGGGTCGAGAAGGGAAGGGGTGGCAGAAGGTGCTGCCCCGAAGAAAGAAGAAGGATGAAAAGAAGAAAGAAGAGAGTCACCGGAAGACAGATACATCCGGTGTGAAGAGGAGCGGGGCGCAACAAAGGCCTCCAATGAGCCAGCAGCGGCTGGTAACCGGCGGATCTGGCGGCCCGCGGCCGTCTCGGCATGGCGGTCGCGGAGAGGCGGCGAAACGGCGGCCCCATTCATCGGGTCCTGTTGTGCCTGCCCTAAGTTGGCCACCCAGGACTGCGGCGGTCGTATTGACGATCCCGCAGGGCGTGGGGACGACCTACGCCCAAGCCCTGTTGACTGCCAGGGAGAAGATCTCCCTGGCAGAGATTGGGATCGAGTCGGTCCGCCCAAAGCGAGCGGCGACGGGCGGGCTGATCCTGGAGGTTGGTGGCGGCGATCGTGTCGCCAAGGCGGAGAGTCTCGCGGGTCGGATAAGCGAGGCTCTCGCCGGCACTGGGGTGTTGGTCTCCAGGCCGACCAAGCGCGCTGAGATGCGCTTGAGTGGCCTGGATGACTCCTTGCGGCCACAGGATGTGGTCGCAGCCCTCGCTGCTCTGGGCACGTTCCCGGAGGGGGGCGTGCAACTGGGCGAGATCCGGAGGGCTCCCTCCGGGTTGGGCTCCGTGTGGGTTCGTTGCCCACTGGAGGTCGCCCACAGGGCGGTAGCCGCGGGTAGGCTCCGTATTGGTGGTACCGACTTGCACGGTCGGCCCTGCGCATCGCCATTTCTTCGGCGAAAGCGGCGGCGTGGAGGGAGCTTCTTGGAACGCTCGACGGGGACCCCTGGGGCCGCCCGTACCGTTTGGTACTGGGCAAGCTTCGCCCCTGGGCACCCCCGGTGACGGAGTCGCTTGAGCCCGAGGTACTGGAGCGGATTATTGGAACTTTGTTCCCCGCTTCAGCGGGTGGCGACTGCTCGCCTCTTCTTCGCGAGCAGGACCCGATTAGGTGGTCCTCCGGCATTGCGGTATCCGAGGAGGAGCTGAGCGCCGCGATCCGGAAATCGCGGTCGCGGAACGTCGCACCAGGTCCGGATGGCGTCCCGGGCCGGATTATGGCGACGGTTGTTGACGCTCTGGGTGGCGGATTCAGAGAGTGTGCGGGGTCCCGCAGGGCTCAGTCCTCGGGCCCATTTTGTGGGACCTCGCCTACAACACCGTGTTGCAAACGGCCCTCCCTAGAGGGGTCAGTATCACGTGTTATGCGGATGACACGCTGGTGCTGGCCACGGGGAGGGACTACGACAGGACCCTCCGCCTCTGCGAGTGCGGAGTGGCCTGCGTAGTGAGACGAATCGAAAGGCTGGGCCTTCGGGTTGCCCCCCATAAGACCGAGAGCGTCTGGTTCTTCGACGCCGCTCGGCGGGGGGTCCCACCGCAGTCGTGGCTGCGAGTGGGAGAGTCGGTGGTCGAGGTGAGCCGTACCATTAAGTACTTGGGGCTCATCGTCGACGGCCACTGGCGTTTCGCCGATCATTTCGGGCAGGTGATCTCCCGGTCGGAGAGGGTGGCGGCCGCTCTGGGCCGTCTCCTGCCGAACCTGGGTGGTCCCAGTGATGGAGTGCGCCGCCTGTACGCGGGGGTCGTGCGGTCAGTGGTGTTATACGGGGCGCCTATATGGGCCCGTGACCTACTGGCCAGTCGCCGCAGCCGTCTTCTGCTGCGCCGCGTGGAGCGGACGACTGCTGTTAGGATCGTGCGGGGTTACCGTACGATCTCGTATAGGTCGGCGGTCACGCTGGCGGGGCTCATCCCGTGGGAGCTCCTTGCGGAGGAGGCCGCAACCGTCTACGCTTGCGCGCAGGCCATCCGTCAAGAGGGGCTCGACCCAACCGCGGCTGAGTCCCGGCTTGCCTCGACGAGACGCCAGGTGCATCGACGCGCCGAGTTGGAGTGGCGACGGCAGTTGGCGGAGCCATCCAACACGGGCCGGCGCGTCGTTGGCGCCGTTCTGCCCGTCCTGAAGAGGTGGATGGGCAGATCGTGGGGGCGTTTGACATTTCGTCTAACGCAGGTGCTCGCCGGGCATGGGTGCTTCGGCGAGTACTTAAATCGGATCGGGAGGGAGGCGACGCCGCAGTGTCATCACTGCGGAGAGAAGGAGGACTCGGCGCAGCACACACTCGAGGAGTGTCCCGCGTTTTCGCGGGAACGCCGGGAACTCCGAGTCGCAATTGGACCGGACCTCTCGCTGCCGGCAGTCGTCGAGGCGATGCTGGACAGCGAGGGGTGTTGGAGGGCGGTGTCCTCCTTCTGTGAGCGAGTCATGCTTAAGAAGGAGGAGGCGGAGCGGGCTCGGGAAAGAGCCGCAGCTCCGTCGAGACGGGGACGGTGCCGTCGGCGTGGTGGGCGCTGGCCAAGGGCACCGTAAAAGCCGGAATTTGGTGATGTTGCTTGGCCGCTTTCCTCGATGGCCGATGAAAGCAGCATCACCAGGGGAAGTGGCCGTCGCAGTTAGGGGGCTGCGACGCCATTGCACAGCTTCTCCTGATGTAGGTCGGCGCCGTGCGGTGGTTGCGCGGCGCTGATTCAGCCACTGAGGGGGTTCTGGCCCCCGGCAGTGATGAGTCTTAATTGAGACGACGGCGAGGGGGAGTACTGGAAGTGTTCTTTCAGAGTTCCCGGTGCTCTCCCATTTCGCTGAACAAGGCCACCGTGGAGGTTTTAGCAGGTAGAAATCCTGCATAACCTCGCCTCCCCCCCAGGGTGGTGGGGTATCTTTTCGAAGATTTCCTCCACGTAAAAAAAAAATAGAATAAAAAGGTAGATTTCCCATAATATACCTGGCGCCCGTCGGTTTTGCCCTAAAACACCTCATGCAACTCCGTATAACCTTTTTTACAGCGTTCCTACCTGTCAACAGCCAGAAGCGAGTGCGTAATGACGCAAGTGTGTGTTGACATCCTGCATGCAACAACCTATTATGCTCATATCTAATGACCAGGGTAGTGAACGGGTGATTGGCAGGCAAAACCACTGGATGTTTCTGGTCGTATTCAATTGGGGCGTTTACAAGTCTACCGCCCACCCTAATTAACCCCTTGACTACGGCAGACTTTGATATGTACTGGTCGTACCATACTGCAGGGATTGAGTTACGATGTGCGCCGAGAACGGCGAATTTTTGGTGTCAGAAAGCCAAACTGTGTGAAGCGCCTATAGGCGCTCTCAGTGTCAGAAAGTCAAACTGTGTCGAGCGCCTATAGGCGCTCTCAGTATCACAAACGCAAAATTTCTAAGCGCCTACAGGCGCCCACAGTAGTCAAGGGGTTAAATCCAGTTTGACCAAGAAAGGATTCAATGAGACCAAATTGCTTGTTTGAACGAGTCCTATTAAAACGATTTCTGCATCGACTAATTCCTTGGTGGTTAAGCTGTCTACTAAGATTCGTATTTCGGATTTACTAGACTTGCGATTACGGATTCTGTTTAATATATTTGTCTTAAAATACAGAAAATAAGCACTTGTTCTACGTAATTCAAGGAAGTATGAATGTCGCATGAGAAGGTTCCAATTCATTTTATTAGGTTCCTTAACCGAAACACAGGCTACCTGCGTCGATCGTTGCCCTTGCATAAGAGCTGTATAATTTGTATATATTTTCTCTATTTTTCGCGGATTTACGTTTCAACGATAATAAATGTTTTTCGGCCTGACTCCTTGATTCGCCAAGATCCTAAATCTTACTAGTAATTGGACTATCTACTGTGTCTCTTCGGTTAGCATCACGCGTTGTATTTTCTCTAAAACGATGTTCGCAGTCGTCAGCAGCTGTAACTTGTTGATTAGGACGAGTGGTGTTATTATTTTCTATTTCCCAAAGTTGCGAAATTGTACTATTCAAAGTTTTATTGGTGGTAATATGACATGTTGTAATGTGGTTCCGTGTCTTATCAATGCGCCAATTTAATTTCCCACCTAGAACCCAACCAAGTCGCGTTTTCTGCCATACTAAATCGGTTGATTCTATTTTGTGCTGACCGATGCATAATAAGCACCAAAATATACTTGCGCCTATTAGCAGGTCGACTCGTCTAGGCCTTACAAAATTGGGGTCTGCTACCGTCACGCCCGCAGGTATAGGGATCATTACACGATGGAGCGGTACATCTGGCATGTGTCTGGAGTATGCGTAAATTAATATTTGCGTTCGGATTCCCGGACTCCAAACAGCTCGGAAAGAGGAAGAGGTTAAGAATAGTACACAACATTCTTATTTTCGCCGCTCGTGCAACGAGCGGCCGTATATTGTTACAATCAATAGAGCAGGAGAGAGAAAAAGAAGAGAGAGACCGGAAAACGCCTCGGCTGTTCCTTCTCCCGGCGGCCTCCTCGATGGCTCTGGAACAAAAACTCTCGCTACAGCTCTGACGTCACGGGCTCCGTGTACGATCAGCTGGCCGAATTACGTCACGCACGTATCACGGGAAAATTCACAACACTTTGGAATTTAATAAATTTATTAACAAATGAGTCTTCACGCAGCGGTGGTTACTATTACAAGAAGTATCCTGAGCTATTTTCGGGTCTTTATAGGATTTTTTTCTATGGGTGGGGGTAATGGTGACTTTAGTTTGCTAGGATGTTTTTCTGGACTATGGAAGAAGTGAGTAATGGAAAATGACTGTCTGGATTATGGAAAAGGTGAGTAATGGAAAGTGACTCTTGAACGCTGTGTCTATGTTTGTTTTTCTTAGTCACTGGCGGATGAATATCGGCTGTGGTCCGAAGATATGGGCCTCTTCACACACGATTGTCGTCGGCCCGTGTGACAACTGCTCTTTGCCTATGCGGCGAAGTGGATTGTATTTTTTTAGACGAGAGCGACAAACCAAAAAGGAGTCTACTCTACTTCTGCAGATAATACCGGAATCGGCCCCAAAGGGTGGAGGTTGTAAGGCTCCTCCCTTGGTGCACCCGATTCGGCCTTGAACTCCCTCACCTACGCAACCACAGTGGGTGCTGACGCCTTGTGTGTATGCACCGCGAGCGCGTGAGCAGACAAGAGGATCCTGCTGACCGCTTGGATCCTCTCCTGTCTTTGGAAACGGTCTCACGGGAGAGCACGGCTAGTCCAGCGGCAGATGAGGGCGACGAAAGTGGTAGGCGACTGACGCTGTGAATCAGTGAGCAGCCAAGAACTATGTTCTCCTGTCTTGTACCTGATTCACAGAGCACCCTTCCCTGCAATCGACGATAGGGCCGAGAAGCAGGACGCTAAAGCCTGGTTTCTCGGCGGAAGCAAGGTTGGGAAACCCTAAAATCGCTTCCAATGACAGTGAAGCGCGAAGGGAGTCGACCTACGTTCGCCACGTGGAGACTCCGGTTACTCGCTCTACTTTTCTTCAGCAGGATACTTCTCGTTCTGCGGCACGACTTGGATCGCCGAAGTCGCTCGCTCGAGGTCCTGTGATTAACTGTGATACACTGTGCCGTTCGTCGGCTTCCCCCGACGAACGCGCATTTTTGTTAATTTCAGCGCCGATAAGAGGCGCTGACGAGTCTCATATTCTTTTCTCTTTTCCTTTCCTGTTTCTCTCTGTTTTTCTATCTAGCCGCGGCACGTGCGACCTAGTACATCACCTATTTTGTTTTCCAATGACTCACGCACCGGACGGTGCGTGGCAAGAACATTGAAAAACAGGCGAGCCTAGGTCGTCTTCGTCAACGGTTTTTTGCGATGCCTACCGGTGCACGGTGACATCGCAAACGGGAACAACCGACGAAAACTGACGGCGAATTTCGCGGTGCTCAACCGTTCCGTTTTTAAACAGCATGTCTTCGGTAATATCCTTAATTACTAGACACGACATGGCTGTACTAGAACTATTGCACCTTGACTCCATTGTAATTTGTACCCTC
>JAOPTO010001720.1:0-53909 GCA_033822845.1 Tetrapedia diversipes
AAAAATTGACAAATGCATATTTTCGTCCATAGTCCCTACGAGCAACTTCTCTCAGACGCATATATGCGTCCATAGTACTCAAAAGGTTAAAGTCTGCAAATTTGCGAAACTATCTTTTAACGACTGACAGTCACCTCTCGAGCGCAAAGGGTTAAAGAGACATTTTCCCGTTAAATGTTGAAAACAAAAATTGAGAAACGCATATATGCGTCCATAGTTCCTTCGAGCGACTTCTGTCAGACGCATATATGCGTCCATACCACTCAAAAGGTTAAAGTCTGCAAATTTGCGAAACTATCCTTTAGCGACTGACAGTCACCTCTCGAGCGCAAAGGGTTAAAGAGACATTTTTCCGTTAAATGTTAAAACAAAAAAATTGAGAAACGCATATATGCGTCCATAGTCCCTACGAGCAACTTCTCTCACAGACGCATATATGCGTCCATACCACTCAAAAGGTTGAAGTCTGCATTTGCGAAACTATCCTTTAGCGACTGACAGTCACCTCTCGAGTGCAAAGGGTTAAAGAGACATTTTTCCGTTAAATGTTAAAAACAAAATTGAGAAACGCATATATGCGTCCATAGTCCCTACGAGCAACTTCTCTCAGACGCATATATGCGTCCATATCACTCAAAAGGTTGAAGTCTGCAAATTGCGAAACTATCCTTTAGCGACTGACAGTCACCTCTCGAGTGCAAAGGTTAAAGAGACATTTTTCCGTTAAATGTTAAAAACAAAATTGACAAATGCATATTTTCGTCCATAGTCCCTACGAGCAACTTCTCTCAGACGCATATATGCGTCCATAGTACTCAAAAGGTTAAAGTCTGCAAATTTGCGAAACTATCTTTTAACGACTGACAGTCACCTCTCGAGCGCAAAGGGTTAAAGAGACATTTTCCCGTTAAATGTTGAAAACAAAAATTGAGAAACGCATATATGCGTCCATAGTTCCTTCGAGCGACTTCTGTCAGACGCATATATGCGTCCATACCACTCAAAAGGTTAAAGTCTGCAAATTTGCGAAACTATCCTTTAGCGACTGACAGTCACCTCTCGAGCGCAAAGGGTTAAAGAGACATTTTCCCGTTAAATGTCCCTTGGCTTAACGCAACCATCCTCGTCGAAGAATTATATCGCTCGTAAAAAGGTTAAGTATCATTCGCCTGATCGTCCCGGAGCACGAGATCGTCAGGATCTAGTGACTTTTTCGCGGCAAGGGCCTGATCGCCGCAAAAACGCGACCGACCCGTTGAGAGGCGGCTCGCTAACGACCACGATTTATCGCGAATTGTGAACGATCGTTAAGCTCCTCCAACGCGCGCCAACGGAACAACGAGCACGCTTGTAACGGGCGGCGACTCGCGATTAAAGGTGACCTCACACGAGCCTCTTCCGAGAATACAAATTGCCGTGCCGAGTGACCCAATTCCGGCGCAGAGATTCGCATCTCTGCCTTTGGGGGGAGAGCACGGTGTACAGACTCCCCTCGACTTTCGCACACAATACTTTTGTTTCATATAATATTTTTATGGTTGTACAACAGGAAAAGTAACAATTTTCAGTCGTTTAAATACTTACTCTTTAGAATTTGTGAATAATTGTGAATAACCTATAAGTAAATAATGTATAATATATTAGTGAAACATTTTATTTAAAGGGGTATTGTTTTATTATTAACATTTTGAACCAATGACAGAAATATGCCCCTCGATGACGCTCATATCATAAATACAGGTGCCCCTTGACTTTCGCACACAATTGATACCTGAAAGTGTGAAGGGATGTCTGACCGCAAAGGCTTAAAAAAATAAATTCTTAAAAATGTGCGAAAGTCGAGATTGTTTGCTTCTCGCTAAAAGCTTTTTACTTTCTGTGGTGTTGGAATTTTCTTCAATTAAAATCAATCAAATCTTTGATTAATCATTGGAATCACTAAACCAAGTGAACTAGTAACTTCATGTATATTGGAAGGTTAAAATAATTAATCTAGTAACTAGTATGTAAATTCCGTGTATAAATGCAGTTTAAGCTTTTATCCAGAAAGAATGTTTACGTTTCCTACGTTTTTGTTCCCTTCTATGGCAATCTCCACCCTAAACAAAGAGAGAGCATATTGTCGTCGAAAAAGATGTCGATTATTCCTCGCAGACGACGCTTTAAAAATCGTTCCTCGCGAGAGAAGGGCGAAAAGGGAATAGAATTGAACGAAAGGTGAGTTATCGATGCGAGCCCAATTTATTTCCGCGTCTCGATTCGAGCTTAATGGGCCGGACCGCTGCTGAAAATGTGCAATCGCGTTCCTCTCGAGGGCTCTCGTTCCTTTTCGCCCGGTTCACGGATACCGGGCCTGAGTGGGCCCTCACAAAGGGCCTCGAGCGCGAGGAAAGGTCGAAGGGAAACGAGGGTCCTCGAATCGAGCCTGGCAATCGGAAATACTGCGCGGCCTCGAGTGGTGGTAGCCTTATGCCGCGCTTGAATCGCGCTTTGTGCTTCTTGCGATGGAAACTGCCTTTAATCACCCTGATCTTACTGCACTTTCAATTCGCGCGATGAAAGAAAAGAGGTGCGCTAAACTTTCGATTCTGCTTTGGTCCTATTTTTTGTTCTATTTCAAGATAAAATAAAATAGCGTGTGTGTGTCTACCTGTAATCATTTTTAATTAAATTCGAACATTTTTTCATTTTTATTTCATTGTTGTTATCGGTTTTTAGAATTATCGCTTATATTAAAGGAGTGAGAGTGTATCGCAAAAATCGACAAACGTATGTATTCGTCCATGGTGCATTGGACGTATATATGCGCCCATAGCACTAGAAAGGTTAAAAATAAGGGTGGCAAAATTTCCCTTCATGTTAATATAACATAGAAACGGTCTAAATTAAGGAACCTTTTTATCCTTAAATCATCAATCTTAGTAACTAAAAATATTTGAAAGCAATTTTTTTAGCTTAATTCTTGTAATTTTTACTTCCAGCAAATATTACATGTAAATATTTCTTGGTGAAAATAAAATATAAGGGTGGCAAAATTTCCCTCCATGTTAATATAACATAGAAACGGTCTAAATTAAAGAACCTTTTTATCCTTAAATCATCAATCTTAGTAACTAAAAATATTTGAAAGCAATTTTTTTAGCTTAATTCTTGTAATTTTAACTTCCTGCGAATATTACATGTACATATTTCTTGGTGAAAATAAAAAATAAGGGTGGCAAAATCTCCCTCCATGTTAATATAACATAGAAACGGTCTAAATTAAGGAACCTTTTTACCCTTAAATCATCAATCTTAGTAACTAAAAATATTTGAAAGGAATTTTTTTAGCTTAATTTAGTTTATTGTAATTTTAACTTCCAGCTAATGTCGTATGTACATTTTTCTTGGTGAGAATAAGTTTCATTAAAAAGGATCCGTAGAACCAGTCATTTCGATCATCCTGATAATTTCCTTGATAAAAAATCCTACAGATGGATACGTATCATACATAAATGACACGAGCATCCGTCCCGATCGCGATATCGACTCGCATCGATGTAATAACTGGAAGTTATTCGTATTACCGGTCGATCGATCATAATTATTCTTTTACATCAGCCTCGCAGTAATTATTAAAGCGCATCGATTGATCGTAGATGCATTTAATATCCCTTGTTACTCGCTCTAGTAGCCTGCAGACGTTTACCGGGCGCAAAAGTCAGCGACTGGATGCTCGACTCAGAGGAATCGCGCGTGAATTTTATGAAAAAGGGGGAACGGTTTCCTCGAAGGCTGAGCAAATATTTTTTCACGCGTGTTATTGATCCCTTACTGTTTGATTTCTTTTTCCATGATTACGAGACTTCTGTAATCTTCTTTTCTTCTAATTCTCTTGGTAATCCCGTAGCTTTTTCCTCCCCCCCCCCCCCCCCATTTTTTGTCGTAATGCGTGCAGCTAGAGGGTAAATTTAATACAACTGAAAGATAAATTTGATGTAGATTCTATAGTTAGAAAATTTTGTGAGATGTCAGAGTAGAAAATGAATTATTTAGATATACTGTAGTTAGATAATCTTAACCTATTCGCTGTCAGACAAATTTAGTAGAGCGTCTTGCCCTGGACACCAAGATTTCATTTTAAAGAAAACATAGGTCATTATTTTGACAATAAAAAGTGATATTAGATTTGCTGTTTTTTTTTTTTTTTTTTTAATATATAAAATACTCGTTCTTGCTTTCTAAGCGATAAACTTATTCCGTGATCAATTGCAAAATATCTCGTAGTTGGCAGTGAATGAATTAAGAAATATGGACCAAAGTAAGTTTAATATTAATTAGACGATAACTGAACTTAAATTGGAAAACTTTAACTTTAGTTCAATTTAATAATAAAAAAATTCAATTTAATAATAAAAAATTTAATGTAATAATAAAAATTAAAACTTTAGTACAGTAAAATTGAAAATACCATACTTATGTGAATACTAAATTTATTACGATTAAAAAATCAGTTTAACAAGATTATTCGAAACAGAATATACAAAGTTGCGAGCGGTATGACGTTTAATTATAGTTTCGTCGTTAAAGGCTATCAAGCATCACAATCTTCCATAAACGGTACCATAATGACAATAATTTATTTCGTTGTCGCATATGGTGTAACCGGTTTCATTCTACCCCTGTTTTCTCGCGAGTAACCGTTTTTGTTTCAGATTGTTACCGTTTCGTTTTGTTTCCTTTTACGTTTCAATTAGCAAAAACGAGCAAACGCTCGGGCAACGTCCCGTTGGTAATTAGCAACATGACTCTTAATCGATCGCAATTATCCGTTGCAACAAGTTGCTACGGGATCCGTCGCCCGTTGAGTTACGATCGAGTTTATTGCCTTTATTACCGGGTAATCACAGTGTGGAAAGCAAGTTTTTCGAAAACAAAGTAGAGAATTGAGAACGTCGTGTCCGCTTACAGAGGATCGGATACCGTTTCTAGAATTGTTCTTACTTGCTTCCGGTTATTAAGGTTATTAGAAGATATGAAAAGATGGAGTTCAGTTGCGTAAAACGTGAGTTTACGGGAATTATACGATATTTCCAGGCTAATTTAGGTTATTGGAGACTATTTATTGGTCTGCAAAGATTATTCAAACTGTTGACTTATAAGACAGTTTTTAATCTTCTACGCAATAATCAAAATTTTATTTGTTTATGGAGGAGAAATTATAATCGGTTACATTTCTTATAGTTAATTTAAGATATAGGATTTTATAATTAGCTCGATCGATTCGAGTACAATTATGTGTCAAGAAAGTTATTCCAATTATTGATTCATAAGACAGTTTTTAATCTTGTACGCAATAATCAGAATTTTATTTGTTTATGAAGGAGAAATTATAATTGGTTACGTTTCTTATAGTTAATTTAAGGTATAGGATTTTATAATTAATTCGATCGATACGAATACAATCGTGTGTCAAGAATATTATTCAAATTATTGATTCATAAAACTGTATTTAATTTTGTACGTAATAATCAGAATTTTATTTGTTTGTGGAGGAGAAATTATAATTATTTATGTTTCTTATAATTAATTTAAGGTATAGGATTTTATAATTAATTCGATCGATACAAATACAATTGTGTGTCAAGAAAATACGTGGCGTGGCGGTGAATAGGTAGTAGAAAACTTTTTAAATGCACGCTAATGAAATTTTGAGAAGAATATAAAACGGTTACGATTAACATGCAAGTTGCGTTTCGTTTAGAAAGGCTTTTCTGTGTAGGAAGAATAGGATCATTCTTAATTGCAATTAAGTAAGGCAACGAGTGTACGATCGATGTTGCGGATTTGAATTTTAATCGGTCGATTAATATTCATCAGAAAGCCGGAAGCGAAGAGGGTCGGTAAAATCTGCTTGTATTAATCGGCGCTCGATAACGAAACCCTCGAAAATATATGTGCCATGAATCTCCAGATTAATAATTCATCGATCCAACATACTTCTTGGATCTTCTTACCGCATTATAAATATACAATTGTAAGATTGTATTAATATACATCTTTTTCAAGCATTTTTATTCATAAGCATTCTCTTTGAAGTTCAAACTATGTATTGGTTTAATATTTTTGAATACACATTCCGAATAAAAATATATTACTTTCTTCTGTGATCTTAATAAACTCATCCTTCAGAAGATTAACTTTGCAATTTTGCATTCTAGAAGTGATTGTTAGTCGTCTAACGATACTAACTTCAAAAATTTTCAAATTCGAAATATTTACTAAGATTCGCCTATATTAAACATATCTATGTCTATATTAATGTACAGGCATATATATGCCTATATTAAAAATATATCTGTCTATCTAAAACTGCATAACAAAGTATGAACTTTTCATGTAAATCACTAATGACCCCCCCAACAGTTAATTCCTACGTTTAACCCGTTCACTGCCACGCAAATTTAAAGCGTCTTGCCCTGGGTGCTAAGAATTTATTTTAAAGAAAATGTGGGTTATCACTTTGACGATAAAAAGTGATATTAAACAAAAATATTATTATATAAAATGTTCGTCCATCCTTTCTAATAATTCCTAACTCAAACGGCTATAAACTTATTCCGTGGCCAATCGCGATCAATCTAAACTTGTAGCACAAGCTACGAGATGTCTCGTAGTTAATTGTTATTACGTTAACGATTAATAAAAAAAGGAAATAGACAAAAAGCAACGTAAATGAATGAATAACATCGTGAAATGCTCATAACCAATGAAAGAACGGTTACAAGAAGCCCAGGAAAAGTTATCTGAATGAGATTTGCCCGGTGATCGTTTTCTGCGGACCAAGCGAGTTGCGAGTTGCCGCGTAACGCGACGCTCAGCGTCGGTCCCACGCTCTTTGCATAACGTGACTGACCTACCGTATCGTCAATACTTAGCCGACTGTACGATCTAACGCTCGGGCATCTTGCCTGTTACACGTGAACCGGCCTCGAAGAAATTCACGTGCATTCCGGGAACCTGGAAAAAGACCAGCACGCACCGGATTGACCTTTCCGCGATGCGACCGATAGACACGGTTTTTCGACAATTTCGTGGATTTCACCGATAGGCGACCCGTCGACATTGCGCGCGAACGTGTTCGACTCCTTGGCATTGGTGTCGAGGAACGGTAGGTGTTCGTTTTCGCGAAACGAGACAGTGGAGGATAAATGATGTTGATCGGAGGTAACGTTACTGGATTGTTCGTGTGTTTAATCTAAGCTGGAGGATATTCAATTAATGCAAACACCTATGTACAGTAGCGGACAAAAGTTCAAGGGGACAGGATAATGTGAAATATAATTTTATGGTTCGCAAATATTGTTTATCTATTCATTGATTAGCGTAAAATACAAATTTTATTTATCATGAAGAACATACAGCGTGATTATTATTATTATTGTTACCTTAGATGTTGTTCAATCATATAGTATGAGACAAAAGTTCAAGGGGACAGGATAATGTGAAATATAATTTTATGGTTCGCAAATATTGTTTATCTATTCATTTTGATCGTGATTATGGTAGAACACTATTTATTGATTAGCGTAAAATACAAATTTTATTTATCATGAAGAACATACAGCGTGATTATTATTATTATTGTTACCTTGGATGTTGTTCAATCATATAGTATGAGGCAAAAGTTTAAAGCGACAGGATAATGTGAAATATAATTTTATGGTTCGCAAATATTGTTTATCTATTCATTTTGATCGTGATTATGGTAGAACACTATTCGATGATTAGTATAGAATACAAGTTTTATTTATACTGTTATCTCTTATTAATTAATTTATTTATTTTCTTTGACCCTTTAGTCTTAAACTTTTTTCCGCTACTGTACATCTCGCACGTGTATTGCAGCGTGTATCGAATTATACATAAACATACTCTTATTAACCATACATACTCGTTACATCCAATAAAGTTCCTCCGCTTAAAACGCTCATCTTTCGCCGCATCATTTTCTTCCATGGAAACCTGCCATAACGCTCTCGTCGAGCGGCGTGTTACGGCAAAATTCGCGGAATCGTCGATGCAAATACGGACGCGGTTCCGATAAGTAGCAAGAGCCGCCGAAAGCAGCTTTGCATGACCTTAAAAGAAGCCTAACCTTCTCTGTGGGGCGCATCCTTCGATAGCCGCCGAACAGAAGAAACAGAGGGATAAAGTCGCTGAACAGGAAGTCGGCTTTGCAAGGCACAAGGACGCCATGTGTGCGCGGCTTCCTGACAAAGAGAAGAGAAATTTCTCTCTCTCTCTCTCTTTCTTTCTTTCTCTTTGCGTCTCTCTTTCTCTCCTCTCTCTCCTCTCTCTCTGCGTCTCTCTCTGTCTTTCTTTCTTTCTCTTTGCGTCTCTCTTTCTCTCCTCTCTCTCTGCGTCTCTCTCTGTCTTTCTTTCTTTCTCTTTGCGTCTCTCTTTCTCTCCTCTCTCTCTCTGCGTCTCTCTCTGTCTTTCTTTCTTTCTCTTTGCGTCTCTCTTTCTCTCCTCTCTCTCTTCTCTTTCTCCTGTCTCTCTGTTTCTCTTTCTCTTCTCTTTCTCCTCTCTCTCATCTCTCTCTCATCTCTCTCTCCTCTCTCTCATCTCTCTCTCCTCTCTCTCATCTCTCTCTCCTCTCTCTCTCTCTCTCTTTATCTGTGGATGTATTCGTTTAAAAACTCGTTTCCACGAAGGCGATAGAATTACAGGAGTAGGAGTTCTTAAACGGTTCATAATCGTGTGAATTTTGTCGTTAGCAATTAATTAATACTTTTCTTATGGAATCGTTTTGATGGTTTATGAGATAAGATTATTAAATCTTGTACGATCTAGCGGTTTCAACGAGTTGGAAAAATATTAAGTTGGTACAGGTTAGTTGGATCTATTAAGTTCTCGTTTGATGCAATCAAACTGGGCAGGTATTATTAATATCATAGATCAGTTATAAATTGCACATTGCAATACGTGGGTACTATTATTTTATTATTACTTAATTTATTACTTAACTCGTTGTGGAAATTTTTATGATCACTTCCTTGAAAGGCACACCCGTGTAAACAAATTTCGAACAATTTTCTATGCCCATTATGAAACTTGCAACGAAAAGAAAGCTGCTTTGACAGAGTAAACCGGCGAACAACCCTCTTTTCACGCAGCCTTAAGCTGACCAAACATGGAACAAGATAAAAAGAGCTCGCGTGTTAATTAACCAGCGCGGTAATTAGAAGCTGCCCAGATATTTGAAATGCAAACGAAACTTTCGCTTGGCATGGCGGACGGTTCGTTGGAACAATGGAATTCATAAATGGAGGGCAGGGATGCAAGCTGCTGCATCCCGGCGAATTCTGTTTTTTTTTATGCGTTCCAAGCATAATGAAAAGGTGTTAGGCATTTCATGGGCGCTCGTGTGTAATCCGTGCCTCCCCATGGAGGACGGTCGATCGACCGTCGTTAATGCTATTAGTATTTCACGGCCCAGTTACAGTATAAATATCCCGTTTGAAATTGGTCCGTGACTCCTTGCCTAAAGCTTCCGTGGCTTATGGGGACCATGGCCGAGAAATCGCTCACCTGTGTCACGATGCTAATTCAGTAATTAGTAAAGCGAAAAAATAAGGGAATAAAACTATATTCTAGGAATAATTTTAAAAAATTTATTCTAGGAATAAATTCTAAAGGAATAAAACTTTATTTTGGGAATAATTTTAAGAAATTTATTCTGGGAATAAATTCTAAAGTAATAAAATTTTATTCTACAAGCGTATTTCTAATTATTTATCATATGATTACTTGATCATTGTTTCTATTACTTCAAAATTAACCGTTTGCACTCGAGAGGCAACTCGTAGTCGTCTAATAATATTTACTTCAAAGATTTACAAGTGTAACCATATTTAATAAAATTCATTCATATTGAATTTCATTTAGTTTAGTTAAGCAATACACTCGAATTTACTTATACGACTATTTAACCCTTTGAGTGTGAAAATTTGCGAAATTATCGTTTGGTGACTAATAGTCGCCTCTCGAACGTAAAGGATTAATACATATTCAAATATAACATTGATTTAACCCCTTAATAAAAGCTTCCCTGTTACCATAATTTCCCCTTGCGT
The DNA here is from genome assembly GCA_033822845.1 of Tetrapedia diversipes. Taxonomy (NCBI): domain Eukaryota; kingdom Metazoa; phylum Arthropoda; class Insecta; order Hymenoptera; family Apidae; genus Tetrapedia; species Tetrapedia diversipes. Next base: position 10,119 of record JAOPTO010001720.1, read on the forward strand.
CATTTTTTTATTTTATGTTCCATTTATATTTGTCCAATAGAAACTGAGTTATCTATCGTAGTTTTTTCTTCTTAATCGGAGCACGATTAACTGAAAAATCTCTCCTATGAAGAGAGTGGTAAGATTCATATTTTACAGTCGAAGGGTTGAACGATTAAAAATTTATTGAAAGACTTCGCAATTAATCCTATAAGTGAGAAAGAAAGGACGAAAATCCGTTACAGTGTTGGGTCTCAGAAAAATGAAAGAGATTTTTGGATTAACTCGAATGAATCGGCGCGTTTCAAATTCATGAGCAATGACGAAACGAGAGCATACAATAAACGTGAGAATTTAGTTGTTAACCCGAAGGGTCGCTTCTGCATCATCGTCCTGATGATGTATCATCTGCATAAAGCGCACCATGCGAAATCGGATCCCCGTCCCGTTTCACGTGGCCGTTAATCGACGCTAATAATTTATCCGTGACAGGCCGTCAAAACGACAGATGAAAACAAAAATTGAGAGGCAAAGCGTGTCCGGGGATTAATTCGAAACTTGCTCGCGACGAGAAATTAGCATACCCACCTTTATTTATCTTATTCACATGAGCACGAGGGTGTGTCCCGTTCGAAAATGTTTGGAAAGGTTTTAAAGGTTAGAATTATCGTTCTTAAAATCCCTTATGATATGTTTTGATAAGTTGTGGGTAAAATGGTCGAGCTAATTTATTCACACGATGTTACATACTATTATTTAGCACTGTAATTAAGGATAACGTTAAAACTTACTTGTATCTTAACGACGTATGCTACAACTTATATACGCACACTTTATTATAATAAAGTTTTAACCCTTTGCGCTCGAGAGGTGACTGTTAGTCACCAAATGATAATTTCGTAAATTTTCAGACTTTAGTTAGTTTGTTTATTAGTCAAACTCAGGTTAAATAGTCATATATGTAAATTTTAGCGTATCACTTAACTAAACTAAATGACGTTTAATGTAGCAGAATCTTATTAAATATTTTAAGTTTGAAAATTTGTGAAGTTAGTAGCATTAAACGACTAACAATCACCTCTCGAGTATAAAGGGTTAAATATACTTTCGTAAACTATGCGTTAATAATAATATTTGTAATATACTCCGCGTTTTAATTGCTAATTATTTAGTATCATTCGCAGTTATTTAGTTTTCAAACATAGATCGCAAATTATTTAATATTATTCTGAATTATTCAATTTATAATTTTACGCGATTCTAACTTTCTAATTGAAATCATCTTCACTCTATGAAAACACGTTGAAATTTTTGTAAATTTCTGCAAATAATTCTGATCATCTTTGTCAAATTCACGGTACTCAAACATTTAATTTCGAACAATTTTCCGTATCAGATCCTCCAAAAATTTCCATCTGTTCCGCAACGCGACAATACACACCGACAAATGCGTTTTAAATTAATAACCCAGCCGTGACTTCACGCCACCGTTAATAGTTTTGATCGTGTCCGAAAACGCGTTCGAAATTCCGGAACTCTGTTTGACGTTCGTTTGACAAACGATCAAGCATCCCCTTGCTCTGCATACAATCGATACGCGATACGGATTTATAGATACGGGGGAAAAACGATTTCTAATGGCCGGTAGCGAACGATTTGTCGTAAATGCAGCTCGTGAATTTATGGTCGTTCGCACAATGAACGGTGGTTCACGCCTCGACCAAAGACACGAGGAGCGTTTGCAGGAGAGAGAACGACGAGTCCAGTTGGTCCAGTTCGAGAAAACTCGAAAAAGTTGACCAAGACGAATCGATGTTCCCATTGATGGACACAATCGATGCGTGGTTCGTTTTCGGTGTGTTTCGTGGGGGACAGAAAGTGGAATCGTGGCGGACGAAAAATTGCACAATCGACACTGTGTACATAACACAATTTTTTTTTTTAACTTATAGCATTTTTTTTGTCCCGTTTTTGACAGATGGAAATGGTAGGGAATTTTTCTAGATAGAAATTTGCTGGGCGTTTTGCTTGGATCGATCATACTAACTTTTTATGGATATCGTAATTGTATTCACGTTTATTTAACTTCTGATAACTTTTAGGAAAATATATTTAACTGCTTGTTGGTGTAAAAAAATCCCTTATTACTAAAATATAATTTTGCTGTTTATAACTCATGCTAAATATTCTTCAAGGTAATCAAAACCACTTTTTTTTAATAATTATACCTATCAGATAAACGCTTGTTAACACTGATTTACATAAAATATTGTTTTCAATTATTTCAAAGAATTTACTAATCCATCTGTTATCGTTAATGCAATCAGTTACCGATGAATACTCATTCCTGAAAAGTTTTCTTTTAATTAACCCAAAATAAATCCATAAAACCAGATACACACTGATTAATACCAACTCAAATGGAATATGAAATATGAAAATAATGAAATATGAAATATCATAAATTTTAAACGTTCAATAACCAGACGGATTAACAATTTACAATCTTGCTTTTAGTTTTTTTTTGCATCGTTGTCGAGCTTTTGGCATAATTCTTTATTTATAATCCTATGTACTCCCCGGGTCTTGGCTCGTTTATTAATAAATAAATAAATAAATAAATAAATAAATAAATAAATAAATAAATAAATAAATATCTCTTCGCTTAACATATTGCATGCGGGTATATTTCGCCACGTACTTATGCGCGTAGCGAGCGTTTTTTCATGAATTTCGCGGAAGTTTGGTCATTCGACAAAATCTACTTTATTTTTCCCAACGAAACTTATTTACTTTACATTTAAATATATGCTCTATGATTATTTAAAAAAAAAATACATTTCTTTTAATATTATTTTTTTATCGTATTTATATAATACCCGCTCTCCAGCACAAGTTTATTAAATAAGACATTTTTTGAATGGTATTTTTTATCGTATTTATATAATACTCGCTCTCCAGCACAAGTTTATTAAATAAGACATTTTTTGAATGGTATTTTTTATCGTATTTATATAATACTCGCTCTCCAGCACAAGCTTATTAAATAAGACATTTTTTGAATGGTATTTTTTATCGTATTTATATAATACTCGCTCTCCAGCACAAGCCTATTAAATAAATATTTTTACGTGACCCACGCTCCAGTGACAGACAGCAAAAAAGTTAAAAGTACCATTCCAGCATGCAATGTGTTAACCTCGCGAAGTAACACAATCAAAGAGTACTACTCCTCGACACAGCCGTATTCATCGCCAACACGTCGATACAATGTATCGAATATCGATGTCATCGCCATAGAAAAGAGGACGACCCCGTCGTCCTGCTGCCAAGCATGACCAATCACGACGAAACGACTACGGGAAGAACCGACGCGGAGGTGTGCGAATATCGCGAACAATGCCCCCCGGGTATCATCATATGCATAGGCTCGTGTGGCCAACGTGAAATGTGTTCGGTCATCCTGAGCCTATAAATAATTCCAGCTCGTGGACAATGGCGGCGGGCAGCTGAAAACCGTCTAAAAAGCAACCAACCCCGAGTTGCTTGGCCGCGTCGTACTCGTCGATGGCTTTCCGATGGAGTCCGCGCTGACGCGTGCAGAAACGCCCTAGGATGCGTTCGCGCGCGTGCTACGGGGTTCGTCGCTTGTGAAAATAACCGACGAGAAGAGTCGAGAGGCTCTGCACAAAGGAGGGTGGCTGGGGGCGGGGGGGAGTGACGGGATTCGCACCCTCAGAGGGTGACGCGGAGCTTCCGTAGGCGGTATCGATAGGGAATTTTATTCGCTCGGCTTTTCGCGCGATTTTAATTGAAAGTTCGAGGTTGAGCGAGCTTGGATGCATCGTGGTCGATGTATCTGTGGTTTAGGGGATTATTTTTAGGAACCGAAGGCTGGAAGTGGGATTCTCGATGGTGTGTTTTAATTGGTACACCGTTGGGGGGGTTTCGCGTTTGGCGGGGATGTTATTGAAGCGGAATTTCGTGTATGAGGAAATATTGATTTATAAAATGGGAATAGGTGTATTCTATGGTATATGCTACAAGTTTCTTTTTGAAGAAATAAGAGAAAAGGTGAAATTCGCAGCGAGTGACATTGGGGTTTCAAGGTTTAAAAATTGATTTTTGTATGAATTATCGACAGTTATAGTTATTTATAAATACAGTAGCGGACAAAAGTTTGAGACCAAAGAGCCAACGAAAATAAACAAATTGATTTGTAAAAAAAATGATATGATAAATAAAATTTGCATTCTATACTAAACAATAAATAGTGTCCTACTATAATAATAACAGAAGTGAATATATAGACAATATTTGCAAACCATAAAATTATGTTTTCTTCTCGTCTTACAAAATTAGCATTCTATGCTAATTAATAAATAGTGTCCTACCATACTAATAACAAAAATGAATATGTAGACAATATTTGCAGACCATGAAACTATGTTTTACATTGTCCTCTCGTCTTACAATTATTACAATAGGATTTGCATACTATGCTAATCAATAAATAGTGCTCTACCATAATAATAACAGAAATGAATATGTAGACAATATTTGCAGACCATAAAACTATGTTTTACATTGTCCTCTCGTCTTAAACTTCTCATTGTGCTCTCGTCTTAAACTTTTGTTCGCTACTGTACCCAATTTAAAGTTAACGTTCATTTATATTTTTCACCGAACATATAACTCCGAATAAATACACGAAGCTTCTACGAAAAATTATAGGAATAATCGTTCTTCCGCTTCTGATACTTCTAGCATCGAAGCTAAAAAAGAGATAGGAATTCGATTTCAATCGATCCTTTCTTCGTTCTACAAATTTCACGAACATTCGTTTCTTTGTATCCCAGTTTGCGCCACAAAGAAGATAAAAAAAAAAAAGAGACGCGGATATCCAAAGTACCGCTAATTGGATTGACAGCCGTGCTAGACGGAATTTCAAATCGAAAATACTCGCCGGTTCACGCGAGCTGACCCGATCTCTTTGCAGCCGGTAAAAAGACCAACGACGACGTGTACTCACCGACTCAGACTGGTTTCCCATTGAAGCCGACCGCTAACCGGTACGATTCATGGGATTCACACGCCATTAACCCCACGATGACTGTTAACACGTTCGAAAAAGAGCAGGACGAGACGCGTGGGGTGGCTGGCGCGTTTAATTTATCGCTTTATTATATAGTGGCCAGGCCTGTTCACAATGCCACACGGTCATTAGCAACGACCGACGATGTGCCCGCTTTTTATTACGGGGGTTCGAACGCGGTGTCCACCATGAAACCTTGTTAAATAATGGCGACAATGTTGCAATGCTGTCGAACGAAATGTTAGGGGGTTTAAACGGAACTCCGTGGTTATTATTAGAATAAATTAAATTTTGTAATCAATTTTTATACATAATGAAATAAAATCATTATTAATTTAATAACTAAAATTAAATTATTTAAATTTAATTTATGTAGATATACACAAATATTAATTTATTAATATTAAATTATATCCCTTAAAATAATCTTCATTAAATAAATATTTAATTATGTACATATGTACAAATATTAATTTATTAGTGTTAAATTGTGGGTCACCAATATTTGCTCCAAAAGAACCTAATTCTAAAATGAATGTTAATATTATTGCAACGATCAATGACAAAGTAGGCAATTAATATTGATACGAATTTTACGCAGAGATATGCAAAGCATTGTACGTCACCAATATTTGCTCCAGAAGAAACTAATTTTAAAATGAATATTGATATTACTGGAACGATCAGAGACAAAGTAGGCAATTAATATTGATACGAATTTTACGCAAAGATATGTAAAACATTTTACGTCACCAATATTTACTCCAGAAAAAACTAATTCTAAAATGAATATTAATATTACTGGAACGATCAGAGACAAAGTAGGCAATTAATATTGATACGAATTTTACGCAGAGCATAAAAAGCATTGTAGGTCACCAATATTTGCCCCAGAAGAACGCGAATGTTCACAACTACCATCTATCCACGATGCTAATGAAACAAAGGCGAGGGAAACGTTCGTAGTTCTCCAGTTTTTCCGTCCAAGCGTCCAGGCACGTGTTTAATTCATCTTTGACCCGGCTCCAACATCAAAAGGCTGCATAATTAATCCTTCAAAGTTCAAAGCGAACGGGATCCCCGCGAAAATAACGGTAACCCGCAGATGAAGGCGGGCAGAGAATGGAGGGACGAGAAAAAAGTCCACCGTGCGGTTTTCGTGTTATTTCGGCGTCAAAGCGAGTCCTCCAATCACAAAAGACAACGGGGGACATGCGGCGTGAATTCAAATAACGAGACGCGTTTCACCGCAACCTGAGCTTAGAAATTTCGCCTGTGTGCATTTGTAATTAGAAGCAACCATAAGCACGACGGATTCTATGCGACTGACACTCTCGTCTCTGTACGATGAACCCTTTGAGAATGGATTCACGATTGAAGCGGTTGATGACTCGCCGCGAGAGCTTCCTTTTTCATAGAGTATCCACGTTTTTGATAGAACGGAAAGAAAAAGTGGAAATGTTCCTTAAATTTAATCAACGGCTGGAAAAAGTAAAAATGTTCCTTAAATTTAATCAACGGCTGGAAAATTGAGAGACAAATTATTAGTTCACTGTTATTAACCCTTTGCACTAGAGAGCTGATTGTTAGTCGTCTGATTTACTCACTTCAAATATTTTCAAATGCAACACGCTAACATTCGCGTATATTAAATAATATACTAAAATTTATACATGGAACTATTTAACCTCTAAGCGTGACTGAGGAACAAACTAACTAAAGTCTGAAAATTTGGGGAACTGACAGTCACCTTTCGAGCGCAAAGGGTTAAAATCTGTTATCGTTACTGTTGTAATCAATGTCGATGTAAGGATATTTTTTGAGAAATTAATTGGAGCAAACCATAATAAATTTCTCAAATTTATTAAAGACAGAAAAATAATATAATCTGAATTTTTTGGGAGAGGGAAAGAGAAACTTTGAAATTAAGTAGGATATTTTAACTTTCTTGGAAAATAAAAATTTACTAATTTCATCATTCACTGTATCTTTTATAATTATTCTCGGATTGAAGAAAAATCCTAAATGTGCCGGTATCCTTCAAAAGTTTTACAATCATCAGTTAACTTTTTCTTCTATATTTCATTTTGCAAGTGATCATCAAAACAAAGTAGTATTTTACTTCAAAAAACATGAGGTTTCAATTTAAACTTCATTTTAACTTTTACTTCTGCTTTCTTCCAAAATCAGATAACCCAGTATTTCATTTCTGGGACCATTAAAATCACAATCTAATAGAATCCTAAATAAAAGTTGGCACAACTCTTATTCGAAGACGTTCGTTCTAAACGAAAGGTATGCAAGGTTTCCTTGAACTCCGCGCGAAACCAGTCCCTTATCGAGTTTCCCTGGAATCCATTAATTTTCCCGGCCGCAGAGTTTCTTGGGGAAAGCGTGAAATTTTCTTGAACCTCGTCGAGATAATCTATTAAAAGAAATTCTGCGAGAGACTGGAGCGTTCTTCCTCTGGTGCATTGTCCCCTGAAGAACTTCCCCTGTCTAACGGAGAGACGGGCAGGAGGGAGGGGAAGAGGAAAGGTTCTTGGACGTTCGCCAAACGCTCCGTGGAATGTGGAAGGAAAACCTTCCCGGGGGATTTTGGGATTCCGTGAATCGAGTTTGACGCGCTTCAGATAATTTCCGGTTGACGACGGACGAGGTCGGTCCGAAGGAATTTCTAAACGTTCCTGCGACGATATTTGCGCCTACGAAGCATTTTTAATATCTTTTAATATGTTGAATCCGGGGTCAGTCCCTAGGGACCGACAGTATCAAAGTTAAAAAATAAATGTAGTAATTTTAATGATATTTATTGAAGCACTTTAAACAAAAATGTGGTTTGGCTTTACATGTATTACAAAACATGAACACCGTCATTTTAGCTGCTTTAAATATTGGCTATAAGTGCTTGCTCGTTGCCGACTGAACAAAAAGGTCAGCAATATCGGCGCCGGGCTCAACGTATTAACCCCTAGGCTACTGTGGGCGCCTATAGGCGCTTATAAATTTTGCGTTTGCGACACTAAGAGCACCTATAGGCGCTTATCCCATTGCAGTCGCCTAAAGGCGCTCGATACAGTTTGGCTTTCTGACACCAAAAGGCTCCTACAAGCACTCTGATATTTACAGTAGCGATTTGGTTCAGAGTGCAAAGAACTAAATAATATTGTTTTAATGTAGTAAAATTCAGTTTTTTCATTACTGAAATATGTTCTCACAAAAATGCATGTCTACCCAAAATTTCACCCATAGTTATTTTTAAATTAATTTCCATAATAACTGAGAAACTGCTAGCCAAGCAGTTATAGAATATTCAAATTTTCCATAATTAGAATAACCACTAGAAACTTTCAAAAATATTCCACCCTCGAAATATTTTTTACTTCACTTACTTTAATTTCCATTATTTAGCTACTTTTTTACCTACCATTTCAAACGAGCCAAATTCCCACATCCCCTTCCCTAAATGCCAAATCCCTGTTAAAGCAATTAGTTATCAAAGATATTAACAAATTTTATCCACCTCGTTAAACGCATCTAACACAAGATAGTGTTTTAATCGTTAAATAAATCATCCTAACACCTTCACGTACGTTTAATTTCAACGAAATCCTCGCCGCCTATGCAAAATTCTCCCCATCGCGTTGAATAATCGCCCAAAACAACGCTACCCAGGGGATTCCACGGTTTCTCCAGCCAATCTGCATAGCCAGGAATCGCATGGGATATTTCAAGCTTAATCGCGGTCCGACTCGCTTATCAGCTAGTGTCGAGTGAAACGGATCGGTGATCCCGGGGTCTGAGTGCAGATTCAATAGCGCGGCTTTAAAGGTGCGTCCGTTATCAGCGAGGGCGATCGCGGTTCTAGCACCCGGGAACCCGCTTATCTCTGGCACAGTTGACTGTATAATAAAGTCGGCCACGCGAAGATGATGATAAGGCACCGATGCTGGCTGGGGCCGCTCGTTAATTCGTGACAGAATATCGCCGTCCAACGCGAAATGTATCGAATCGATCGGCGTAAATACAACGGTAATAAGCGCGGAAATTGTGGCGTTTGTGGATACGAGGAGGAAGAGGAGCGGCGGCTTCGTGATGACCTTAAACCCATCGGCATGGAAATGCGAGGTTGATAATAGAATATAGGCGGTTGTTTGCGTGGGATTTTAATGGGAAAGAGAAGATAGGTGATTTACGTAATTTTATTTTATTTTTTTTTTAGAATTTATTACGGTTACAGCGATTTCTATGCAACCCATCACTTAGTTATGGCGGTCGATCATATTTTTATTTTTAACCGTAAATCTTTTTGTTGTTGCGAAATGTTCTTATTGGATGCAATCGTGTAACTTTCAATTTTTAATGTTCCATGAGTAGTGAGTAGTGAGCATTGTTTTTAGTGAGATATAGAATCAGATTAAGTTTTAATTTTAGGTGTTACAAAAATTGGAGAAATTAGAAGGTTAATAAATAATTTTGGAAATTAGAGAAACTTCAATATTTACGGTGACTATTGATGATAGAAACTGTATCAGTAAGAAATGGAACGATTTTGAAACGTATCGTTAAAAATTTCAACTTGAGAATCTTATTAGTTATCCTAGAATATATACAGTAGCGGACAAAAGTTTAAGACAACAGAAGAGTGTAAATTTTATGGTTCGCAAATATTGTCTATACATTATTTTTTATTGTTACTATAGTAGAACACTATTTATTAACTAGCACAGAGTACAAATTCTGTTTATACTCTTATTTCTTATTAATTAATTTATTTATTTTCTTTAATCCTTTGGTTTTGAACTTACGTCCACTACTGTATTTCCCTGTAATGATTTATACAAATTACTACGATTATGCAAATTATTACGATTGTGCATCACGCAACGAGAGGCGTGTGTGTATATAATTTTAAACAGTCACTGTGTTCTCTAAAGTAGCTGTAATTCTAGCAATTTGTTGCTGTTACGTCTACATCATATTTAGTTAGGGTTGTTAGGGGACTCGTTTACTAGGGACATTTCCAGCTGGAACTCGTTGTGCGCGCTGCTTAAAGACAGTGGCGGGAAACAACGTCAGGCTCGTAAATTCGCGACCACTTCTTGTCACGGCCAGCCAGCGAGTTTTGCATCGCGATCTTATCAGGGTGTGCACGATTGCACACGTGTGTGAGTGTGTGCCGTGTCTAGGCACCGGGACGCCATCAAGAGATCTGCTTTGTCGGCCGTAGCTAAGCAGCGTTGACGCGAAACATTTTCTAAATTGCTGCTACCCATATGGAATATCAAAAATACCTTAAAAGCAACCACGTTATCAAATACGCTAATGGATGCTAATTTTTTCTGTGCCTAGGAAATAACTACAGTTTCTTACAGTACTTCACCGTTCTTAAAATGGTAATTCAAATTTTTAATACTAATTTCGTATCTGCATCTAGTACGCTTATATTTAATCTCGTTTCAGTTAAGTGGTTAATTACGGAGAAAAAGATAACACGTTCTTTTTTTTTTTAATTCACTGTCCATTACAAATCCTACAATAATTTGTAAGCAAAATAAGTCAAAGCCGAATATCCTCAATTAGGATGGTATACATAGTCGAACTGACCTACCCGCGACAACACAGAGACCAATATTATTGTCAAAACAGGTGCCCTCCAGTCGTATTCTCAGAAATAAAAACGGCCCACGGTGAATCTGTAACACAGTCGAACAAATGTTGTCGAAGAGTCACCTCGAGGTTCTGAGATTTATCCACTAACCTTTCCTTCCAATTCAGGCATTCTTACAAATTTTATTGTCACAAGATAAAATTAAGTAGTTACCCAAAATATTCTCACAATATTGAATATTGCAACGTAAAAAACATTAAAAGCATTACAAAATTAACACACCCCAACTCGCATGTGCATAAAGAATTCCTGTTCAATGCACGTGTCTCAAGATCGCAATGGCACAATACATGAATGGAATAAAATTAATAACACACCAAATCGTATGCATATGCGCACATAAAAAAAATGTCCTTACAACCAATCGTCCGAACGATTCGTCGTATACCCGTCTCGATCATAATCAACGAGATCTTAATCGCAGATTTGTCGTGCACACCCAGCACAGCTTCGCCTCTGTAACGGTTCAATCGTAATGGTCAATTCTGTCGAAGCACTCGAAACGGTTCGGTATTCACCGCCTCGTTGGGTGGTCCGTCGAGTCGGATCGTTTATGAGTGATTTAACGAGAGCTTGGACCCTCTACGACCCGAAAATCCAATCGGCATCGGTAGCCTCTGCGCGGCGACCGTTACGTCACGCGACGGAATGCAAGAGGTCGACCTTGCGAACCGCCACAATCGCGCATTGTAAACCGTTGAACAGTCCGCGATATTCCATTCGAGAAAAGCTGCTCCTCGGCTTCTTCGTTCCACGAATCGACCGTACGTTGGGAATTAAAAGCTGATTCGCGACAGATATTCGCTGTTTCGTTTCCAATTACCAGGTGCTCGGTGTTTGTGTACCCGTATTTATGGTCCCGTTTATCGTGCGTTTTGTTCATGGAGAATATCTCGGCGGGGCTGTAACGGTGAGTAGCGACAAGCACTTTAAAGTGAAGTGGTTTTATGAACTCATTCTTGTTAGCCTTTTCTTACTCGCGGTTGCTCCTCTTACTGCTGAAGCGGGATAACTTTTACTTGGTTCGTTATTAACTGGTCGACACGGTTGTTTGAGGATTGCCGTGTGTATCTTTTCAATTCTTATGGGATAAAGTGTTAATACTTAGATATGACAATTGCAGATTTGTAATTTATTGATTGTTTGAAAAACAAAAAATTGTTTAATGGATTCTTCTAGGATTGCAAAAAAGAAGAAAAGGTGGGAAAAGGGAAAACAATTTCATAAATATTAATTTATAGCACATTTAATTGTTCATCCTATGTCATTTTTGTTCACGGATTTATGATAAAATTTGTAGTGTCAGTTCATTAGCCACTACAAACTATACAATACATATTGTTACATTTACAATAGCGGATAAAAGTTTAAGACCAAAGGATCGAACAAAGCAAATAATTTAATTAATAAGAAATAACAGTATAAATAAAATTTGTATTCTATACTAATCAATAAATAGGATTCTACCATAATGACAATAAAAATTAATGCATAAACAATATTTGCGAACCACATAAAATTATGTTTTACATTGTCCTACCGTCTTAAACTTTTGACCGCTACTGTACCTTATATATCGTTTAGCAGCAATCATTCTCAACATTTCCAACCCCCATCCCCAATCAGTCCCACCCAATAAATCAATGTACCATTTTCAAAACGGAAAACTCCTAAACCAACCTCACAATACAGTTCACAACCTCATACGTATATCTAACTAGCTCTGCAAAAAAAAAAAGTAAAAAAAAATAAATGGCCCATTTCAACGATTGCCAAGACGTATCAATTCACGAGCCAGCAGCAGCCGTTTCATTTTCGTCAAAAGTCTCCTCGATTGTTCCTCCAATGGTACCCGCCCCCTTAATGGCACTGGATGCCGACAATCGCACCCTTTTTAGGTCCATTGTGCCATAGACCAGGTTTTCAAACGGAAACGCCGATCGATCGATCGTTTAGCTGAGCCTAGAAGTGCGATCACGATCGACGAAGCAAAGGGTTTCGCGTGCCGGATCATTAGTAACTACCAGTGACTCGTGTCACGTGGTTCCGTCGTTAACGAAACACATGTACAGGGTGTACTGCATAAAACAAGGCATTCAGCTACTCTTTATATCATTCATTTATGCGTAAACTTAAAAATTTTGAAAAACAGAAGATTACCTACAACTTAATAGCTCTTTAACTTTTTGATACCTAATTGTTGCATTGATACAATTATCCATTTGCAATTTCCAATTTACATTGCTGATTTTATTTTTTTAATGTAATTTAATTCTTTTAATATCGTGATCGTAAAATAAAATAAAATTTCAAAAAATTGTTCGATAACTTTGCACAACCACCAAGTATTAGAAGTATAAAATTCAATGATACAATCGAAGCTACCTATAGAAGAAGAAATTAAAAATGAGATGTTGTACAAACACGGTATTGATTTTTAACAGGTTAACACCACTCGAGGCGCATATTAACACTAGAGCTACTAAGGGGGTCAGAATGACCCAGCTTGTAATTTTTCATAGAAACATGGTAAACTTACTGTGATGGCTTTTGAAAATTTACTATGATTTCTACTATAATTGCTCAAATTTATTCGCCTTATATTAGGTATCTTTCTCGTACATCTTTCAATTTGATTTCTTAGTCTCCAATAAGTATACCTTAATATCGTCGGTAGTTCTAGTGACAAACATTTTTTCTCCTGTCGGGTAACTAAAGACGATTAAGGCGGGTCTCCTTCAAACGGGACACCCTGTATGCCAGGCCTGTAAAGGCGGGGCGTGCTGCGTTTCTTCTACTCTCGTTTCGTTTCAATTTCAATTGATCTCTCCTCCGGGTCGGGCCAGCTTTGTGCGCCGCCTTCGTGCGCACTCGAGCCGCCGCACAAAGGATGCGTTTTCGCGCTGCACGGCGCTCCGTGCAGCTGCAGCCTCGGTGCATCCATCGCGTGGGGGAAAACGAAAGAGAAAGAAAGAAAGAGAAAGAGCTGCGGTGCCCTTTCTGTAGTCAACGGCCAATTAGCCATTCATGCGCGATCCGCGACACGACGCGTTTTTCAGCTCGCCGCGAGGGTGTAGATGAACATCCGGTGATCCTTGACACGGGTATCCTGAGGAGTTAGTGTTGGAATACAACGATAAAGGAAAGGGTTGCTTACCTGGTCGTGTAGGACACTTTATTTCAGATTGTCCCTACCTTTAGGTAAAATAAAGCGGAAGGAAAGATACGTAAAGGACGTAAAGGGTTCAAGATAATCTTTTGGAGCAAAAAGATGTCCCATTTTGAGAATAGTATGTTATGTGTAAAAATAGAAATAATTCCATTTTTTTTTTGTACAAAATAACACTTCAACTTGTTTAACATTAAACCTTCCTTCGTTCACCTGCCTCAACCAACAGTTAACCCTTCGCACTCCGCGTCATCTCGGACATATTGGATGGACGTATTCTCGGTTCCTCAAAATCACTGTTTTTTATATATCTTGGCAACTGTACCATATTTTGATTTGATATGTTGTGCCATTTTTCGCAGAAAACTTCACAGAAACATGAATTTCTGAAAAGATTGCGCTGGGATAAGTTGATTCCCCGGAATCACTAATAAATTCTAATGTCCCCTGAGAGGGGACAACGGAGTGCAAAGGGTTAAATTGACTGAAAGGTCTCAGCTGGTTTTTATGTAAATATGGAATACTTTGGGGAATTGGATGCGAGGAGGAATAAAAAATACTGATATATTGATTTAAGTAAATATAGGTAATGTGATTGTACAGGGTGTAAAGCTACAGGTGGGCCAAAATAAAAGGGGTGGTGAAAATAAGACGAAAATCAAGAGTGACAAAATATCGTTCAAGGCTTCGTTAACTACTTATTTACAATAAAATAGTACTATTTATACTATTTTTTACAACTCAATTCATTTATTTTCGCTGACCCTTTGATCTTAAACTTTTGTCCGCTACTGTACTTCCGTATACTTAGCGTTTTGATTTTACGAACTGTTTCTTCGTATCCTCTCTTTCAATTACGCCTACTTCTAGTCGTCGTTTCGCTTCTAAATTTAAAGCAACGTCTAACCGTGGTCCCCTTCTAAGCCTCACTTTTACCAAGAAACATTCAGCTCGTTTCGTTCCAGTTGTCTCCGCTTCTTTCGTTCTTCAAGAAGTCCCCCCTTCCTCCCCTTTTGTGCTCTGTTTCTTTGTCGAACGGCATTGAATTTGTGTCACAGGTCGTCGACGAAGAAAGCGTCCATTCAACCTCGCGACACGTGCGTCCATCTTTTTCCACTCGTGTTTCTCGATCAACGGGACCAGTTTCCCTCCCTCTTGTAACTGGATTTCCGAGGCTGTTTCTTCGCCGGAAGGTGTCGCGTGATTTCAAAAAAAAAAAAAAGAAGCGCAACCAGCTGCCGTTTCGATTTTAATTAAATCGAGCGAAATGAATGGTCGCGCCGTTGCATTTTTAAGGACGGCGATTTTCTTTTTATGTTTACTTTGGGGAATTTATTAGTATTTTATTAGTAATTTATTAGTAATACAGAAACCCGTAAACTTGTGACATTAATTTTTCTTTTTGAATATTTGCAGGGAATAAGCCTTTGTCTTACAATCTGATATTGACGATAATTTTAAACTTATCAGTTACTGTGTTAACCATTATGATAATGCTGTAAATATCGATATATTTAATATAAAAAAATATCGTTATATTAACAGAAAAATTATTGATAAATAAATATTGATATATTAACGGAAATCTCAAAGTTGCAAACTCCAAGCAACAATTTACTAAGACTAATTAAACCACGTGCTGTATCTTAATTTTTAAAAATTATCACTTTTAAAAATGAACACTTTTCAAAAAACACCACAGGATAAAGTGTCTTATAGGATAGATTGTTTAGGATATGGTATTTCATGTACCTTCCAAGGATATTATATTGCATCGCAGCCTTGCAGCTCGATAATATCTTAACATTCGCGCGGAGCTTTGTATTCAAATTCCAAACATTGACGAGACGCGAAGAAACCGCAAGGTACAAGATTATTAACACCGCGACTCGATTGCCGGACAGTAAATTAAATTCGAGGCCAGTTAACAAACAGCATCTAGCGGGAGCACGCGATAAAAGTCGCGGACAGAGATTTAACGGATCATAAACCATCAGGATCGGCGTTAATTTCGTCGAACCGGCTACGTCTTATTTTATGCTGATACGTTCTGTAGAAAGAAAGAAGTGTGACGGTCTATGCAGGCCATTAAACGCCACTCTGAACGCAGGTACAGTGGCTGCAAAGATTATTTGCATACCACTGTATTTGCTTTAATGTTCATGTACCTTCTAATTAAATGTTGCACTTGTACATTACTTTTGTTTATTAATTAACAGCAATTTCGTGTACTTGTAGAAATTTTGAGTTATGGAAATAAAATGTAGAACCTAGTCAAAAAATTAGTGTAAATATTTTTTAGCCATTATATGAATATATTAATTGCTTGCAATGAATAGAAATATTTTTTATGCAACTCATTACGTCTTAAAAAATAGATACATACATGAAACACAAACCTTGAAAAACATAATAAAGATATTTAAAATATAAAACTTGAAGAATAATACAATGCGTTAATAAAATTTTTAATTGTCTGTAGTGATCGATAAGAAATTATTCATTTTGTTGTGTTGATCACGCTAAAATGTTTGAATAAACCTTTTATTAAAGTTAAACATTTTTTAAATAATGAATAATTTATTTGAATCGATGTGCGGGTGATTCCTTGAAGGGTTGAAATGCATTGTTTCAATTTGTGGCTTATCATACGTTAAACGATGCCAATATACATTGTGGTCACCCAGTGTACACGTAT
Organism: Tetrapedia diversipes; assembly: GCA_033822845.1. Classification (NCBI taxonomy): domain Eukaryota; kingdom Metazoa; phylum Arthropoda; class Insecta; order Hymenoptera; family Apidae; genus Tetrapedia; species Tetrapedia diversipes. The sequence goes on from JAOPTO010001720.1 coordinate 26,731, forward strand.
ACCGAGTATTTTGACTCGACGATAGCCTGTCAATATTATGTTTCGTATTTTGACAGCGAGGACGCGACTAGATCTGATTTCCCCTCGTATCTATAACCTTTTGTCTGAGATCCAGTTTCGTCACTCTATGCGTTGTCCCTTGATTGGATGGATGTCTCATCGAAGCTACTTTTTTTCACCCTCGTGACAGCCTGCTGTTTGATAAAAAAATGCGCAAACTTGCCACAGTAAATTTATAACGTTGCTACGAGTAATCACCATTTCGACTGCTCTGATAGTTTAAATAGTCATATATGTAAATTTTAGTTTGTCACTCAACTAAACTAAATGACGTTTAACCCTTTGTACTCGAGAGGTGACTGTTAGTCACTTAATGATACTAACTTCAAAAATTTTCAAATTCGAAATATTTACTAAGATTCGCCTATATTAAACGTCATTCAGTTTAGTTAAGTGATATACTAAAATTTACATATATGACTATTTAACCTCTTTACCTGTCTGGTAAACAAACTAACTAAAGTCTGAAAATTTGCGGAACTATCATTTGGTGACCAACAGTCACCTCTTGAGCGCAAAGGGTTAATATAGACAAATCTTAGTAAATATTTCGAATTGGTAAATTTTTAAAGTTAGTATCATTAGACGACTAACAGTGCAACTCTGGAGTGCAAAGGGTTGATTATCTTCAAAACAGTCACCTCACAAGCGCAAAGGGTTAATATAGACAAATCTTAGTAACTATTTCGAATTGGTAAATTTGTAAAGTTAGTATCATTAGACGACTAACAGTGCAATTCTTAAGTACAAAGGGTTGATTATCTTCAAAACAGTCACCTCTCAAGCGCAAAGGGTTAATATAGACAAATCTTAGTAAATATTTCGAATTGGTAAATTTTTAAAGTTAGTATCATTAGACGACTAACAGTGCAACTCTGGAGTGCAAAGGGTTGATTATCTTCAAAACAGTCACCACACAAGCGCAAAGGGTTAATATAGACAAATCTTAGTAAATATTTCGAATTGGTAAATTTTTAAAGTTAGTATCATTAGACGACTAACAGTGCAACTCTGGAGTGTAAAGGGTTGATTATCTTCAAATAAAATTCATCGAGCGTTAAAGGAACCCCTGCTGTCGTATCGTTAACCGTACGAAACCCACGGATCTCGTTGTCCAGGTCCCAGAACAAGGAAGAAAGGGCCCGGTAACTTGAGACTCTTGTGCAAGGAACAGCGTTCAGACCGCTGACCGTAAACATAGGAAAAATAAGGCCCCGGGGTCCGGGCCCCGTTGGCCTCTCGCAAAGGCGTTAATTAAAGGTCCGCTCTCGTTTCTTCTCCCCCTAGGTGGATTTCCGTTGTCCGGAACGTGCCGTAGGTTTAGAGCACTTCGAGATCGCGTTCACTGGACTTGAAAGGTGCACGTACACATCGTGAGTCGGGAGAAGTGACTTTTAAACGAGTCGAGCGATTGAAACTCCGCTTGAAACGTTTAACGCTCGACGCTTATTGTTTGGCATGCGGTCTTTGGGGTTGTGGACCACGTTTATTGGAGACTGATGCGTGGCGATTTGCGTGAGGTCGTTTCGGGGGAATTGGAAGTTCGCAGGAGGTTAATTGGGAAATTGCAATTGGTTTAGAGTGCGCCGAGAGGAAACGCTGAGGATAATTTGTAGAGCGCTTGAAATGGTTTTTGAATTGTATTGAGAACGTTTGAAGAATAGTGTTTCTGTGATAGTACATCGATGAGTGAAAAAAATTAAATGCATAATTTATATAAGGAAATATACTTTTAAACTCTTCTTTGGTTGTTTGACTTCAGTTGTACTTAATTGAATCATTCTGGTAAGAATTTTAACTCGAACGATATACTTTAAATAAATAAACATCAGGTTTTAATAAATGCCCTAGCAAAATACTAATTTCAAGTGTAAATTTTACTATATTGACTAAATGTTAAAACGTGTTAAAAATACTTCTTCCTTTCTGGCTGAAGGGGATAAAAGAGAAAAAGATATTAGAAGATAAAGAATTAGAATTAGAAACTGAAGAGGATACCAAAGACGAAAAGCGGCAATATGCTATGCATCTTCTGTTATTGTTTTATTATTTTTTGTTTTTTTTTGTCTTTTAGGGTAGGAAATTAAATCAATAAGTTAGGTGAATATTAATAACATAAGTGTAAGTAAAGTAGAGTAGTGCACAAAGTAGTAATGAATAAGAAGCGAGAGTGAAAGGAACGGAGTAAATAAAGTTAAAAAGAATTGTAAACCAAAGTCCATTTTTCTTGGCTGTTTTGAGCCGAAAATAAAAATATTATATATATATACTTCTTTCTGTCAATAATAAACTATACTGAATTAAAAACAGGAGTCGATGAAGCTTGAAACAGCATCCTAATCATTCTCCTAGAATAAATTTTCCCAAAATTACCAGCACTACCCTTATTCAATTACCCCGCGTGTTTAATCGTCCGGTATTATTATAGCTGGTACCCACACGGAAAAGGTAACAACAGGTATCACGTTGCAGGCACTCCTTCCGGTAACAATCGATTCCCTCTGTTCACGAAACGCCAGACAGAACCTGCGCCCCCTCCTCTAAGTCATTGTGTGCATTTCCACCGCGTTTTCGATGGAACGTCGCCATTATAGGGGCCCCGTGAATGGTCCCGGCGACCGCACAATGGCGGGCCGATGTCGTTCTTGAAATTACGAGGCTCCAAGCGTTGCTCCAACTATGCCGTGACCGAGTTCGAGGCATGCGAACGACCGGCCCGCTTCCAAACCGGAAGTCCCTCTTTTAATCGCGCCCGCGAATCTCTGCATTCCCTTCCTCGTTTCCGAGCGGCGACGCTTTGGAGCCCGTTCCAACGACTTCCGGATTACGGGGATCCCTCGCAGGTGTGTTAATGGTGGACCAGGTGAGACGATGAATGGACGACGAGATTTTTTGTATGCCAGACCTTGTAATTTGTTCCTTTTTACGTTTGTCAGAGGAAGAATGGTAAATCGATGAGTAGATTTGTTGGATTCTTCAGTTTTAGTATTTGAGGAAGAATTATAGAATCATTGAAGAGGATTAGAATTATTTGTAAATTTTTGAAATAAATTCAATTTTTTTCTGATAATAAGAATATGAGGATCAACGAAAAATATTTTAGAGAAATATGTTGTATGTTAATTAGATATATCTTGATAATGAAATAGAATGTTTTGTAATGATGTTTAATAGCTGTCAATTACCAATTTAAAATAAAGGTACTTAATTATGTTACGTATCTTTTTCATTTATGTAATCGTGTCACTTTAGTCGCATAATCTAAAATAAAATGTACACTACATCACCGTTCACATTTACAAAGTTTCGTTTTCACAAACAACACTTTCAAACGGGAAAAGTACAATCCAAATGGCCTCGTTTTAATATCGATTGAACAATCCTAACGAAAATTCGACTGTGCCCATTTCCTCTAAGCAAACGCGATTATTCGGCCAATTGCGTTTCGATTTACCCAACCTGGCTGCGAATTTCCATTCGCTTCGAATGCGAAACGAGATACAATAATTAACGCGGCCATTCGGCCTGGCTGGCACCGGAAACGGCCTGAGCTTACCCTGTTGCTAACTCGCAAATGTGTTCATGTGTGTTTCAGACACGTCCTACGAGAAGGCTTGTCGAAGGGGTAGCGCGCCGGCCACCCCTGTCCTCGGAGCACGACCCTTGGACGTCACCCCCAACAGAATCGTCGTAAGTAGACCTCATTGTTACCATTTAATTCCCTGTAATTTCTACTAGCTATAATTTTCGATTCTCGATAATGCACCCCGTCGTGCACGCCTCCCTACCCTCTGTTCGATTTAAAGGGTAGTGGAGTATATATTTTTCTTTCTTACAGTCACTTTAATTACCGTTATTTTAAATAGGATTTACGAGGGGGAGTTTAAGATTTAAAGCTTTCTTCGGATGAATATCTTTTTATGGACAATTTTTGTGTAGCTTTGTAATTTTCTGTTTAATTTAAATTTAGCTCGCGACTACTGTAATTTTTGAGTGGTTGAAACTCGTTGAATCTTAAAAAATAAATTGTCTATTAACGAAAGAACTAAACGGAGATTCGAAGCAAATATTTCTTTCGGTATTCGTCGTGTGTAACACTTACATGTTAAAGATCACAGAATAGTTTGCTCGTTATAAATTATTCTGACTTGCATCTAAAAAAAATAATTCTAATAAATTATCGAGCTCAATGGAAGAGATCAATGGAACACAGTTTCTGTAGCAAATTAAAAAAAAAAAAAACATCCAAACAATGTTTATTTTATCAAAAGATAACAAATCTATTTTTATATACAGTAGAGGACAAAAGTTTAAGACCGAAGGGTTAGCGAAAACAAATTAATTGATTTATAAAAAAATAGCACAATACACGAATTTTGTATTCTTTGTTAATCAATAAATAATACTTTACCTTAGCAACGATACAAATGTATGTATAAACAAATAAGTTATAATACTATGCTTTATATTGTTATCTTGTTATTTATATCAATGTTATCTCTGTTTTTATATTGTTACTATATGTCGTCTTAAACTTAAGTTCTTTACTGTACAATATGGAAATTATACGAGGTTCGTCCTCTTGAATAGTTTCGTTTATCCGACGCGTTCAATGGCGAGGAATTTTCGCGCTGCCTAGGGAAAAGGCGTTAATTGGTGAAATATCTGTGAGTAATTACTTTATCGAGGCGAGCGCGACGGCTAGGCCCGAGCTCGCAATTAACGCTAAGCCTCTCGTGTTCGGGCCCTGAAGAAGATCTCCGGCATGCTATCTCCCGTCGTAGATCCTTATCGTGAAGAATACTTTCGGCGAATCTGTCAGCGTTGCGCCAAAGTGCATTAGACTTGCAGATTAAAGCTGAGCGAGGGCTCGAAGTTGACTGTGGGGAAGCGTTTTCTGCGGAGCTGGTCGATTTTCGTCTTTGACGAGGAAGCTTTGAACGCGGAAACCACTTTCGTTCGTGGAACTTGAGATTTCAGAAATTTGAAAAATGTTCTTTACGTTATTTTAATTTATTAACCGTTTGTTAAGGTTAATGCCTATTCGAAAGGCAACTTCAAAAATTTCTAAATGCGGGATATTAAGGTTAGACAGTATCAGAATTTACTTATAGTATTAAATTTTGTTTTTATTAATTATCTTGTATAAAGAGAATAATTTTTTTCCAAAAGATTTTGGAATTTTCTGATTTGGAAATAGATTAATGTCCTTCTCTGTTAGATCCTTTTTTTATCATAAAATGCTAATCGGTAAAGGTCTTAAATGCCTTATTACAATAACCTTTCTAATGATCTATTAGTTTTACGAAACATAAATATTTTCTTCTGTAAAAATCCACTTTCTTAGTAATTAAAAATGGCTAAATCACGTGCATTTGCAAAATTCTATTTAAACAAGTTCAGAGTATTTTAAATATGCATTAGTAGAGTAGTGTTAAAAATATAAAGGATACAAGTAAACCTTATCTGAATAGAATTTCTTTTTCCTAAGCTTTTCTGTTAATTCATTTTAATTAATTTATCTTTATTACATACCTATATATTCTTGCTTCAAACTTAATCGTTGTATTCTTTATATTCATAAATAATTATCAAGCTAATTTTATTAATAATCAAACATTTATTTCAATACCATTATTTTTATAGCATGACCTATCAAAAAAATCTTTCCATTTTTTTTTTATTTAACCATAAAGTTTAGTCTATGTAGTTCCTATTTTACTGTTTGTTTCACCAATGGCGTCCACTTGAATTTATCACTTTTACATTTTTTTTTCTTTTTTCCATTTAACATAAAGCTTAGTCTCTGTAGTTCCTATTTCACTGTTCGTTTCGCCAGTGGCGTCCACTTGAATTTATCACTTTTACAACGTGTTACAAAGCGCTCGTACAAACACACGACCGAATGAAAAACGATTTCGTGTAATCCTATCACGTATTCCCGAAGATCCCCCGAATCTCGGAAAGATATATCGTCGTGTACAGACCCCTTTGTTGCAGCCTCATATTTTGTACTTCCGGTTGAAATGACGTGCCACGACAACTGCTAGTACGTAACCGCTCGCGCCACGTACATCCCTGCAGCATTTCGTTTTCGAGGCACGAGAAACGACGCTCGAGCTTTCCGATCACGTATCTTCGATCTTTCGAATCTTTCGGTGCATCGAGTCGTTCAGCTCCCTTTGTACCTAACAAACAACCAGACCTGAACATCACGTTCATCGTGTTCCTCGAATTCCGTGTAGGTTTGATCGCAGGCTGTTGGTCATGCGCCTCATAAATATGCTCGGTTCGCTTAGATCGATCTTACAATTAAAGTCGACGTGATCTGCTTGGAATGATTAAAGCTCGATTTCTGTATAATTACTGCTTTAATGCTACTGAGAGAAAATTGTATTCTGGTTCTTCGAATTTTAGATTTAAAAATTCTATTACACGTTTCTCTCAATGTTATTGTACTATTGAAGGGAATTGTTTTCTGGTTCTTCGAATTTTAGACTTAAAAATTCTGTTACACGTTTCTCTTAATGTTATTGTACTATCGAAGGGAATTGTTTTCTGATTCTTCGAATTTTAGACTTAAAAATTCTGTTACACGTTTCTCTTAATGTTATTGTACTATTGAAGGGAATTGTTTTCTGGTTCTTCGAATTTTAGACTTAAAAATTCTGTTACACGTTTCTCTCAATGATATTGTACTATTGACAGAAAATTGTATTCTGGTTCTTCGAAGTTTAGACTTAAAGTTCTGTTACACGTTTCTGTTAACGCTATTGCACAATTGAAGAAAATTGTATTCTGGTTCTTTGAATTTTACATTTAAAAATTTTGTTAAACATTTCTCTTAATGTCATTACACAATTGAAGGAAATTATATTCTGGTACTTCGAATTTTACACTTAAAAATTCCATTACACGTTTTTTTTAATACTATCATACTATTGAAGGAAAAAATAGTTATCGGATGGAATTAATTTTCAAATCCTGTATCCTTGGACAGACAGCTTCATCTTAATTATAAGATTTCTAATTTTTATCTTCTGAAATACTCTATAATTTGATACAGTATTACATTGCTTGTTTTTACAATGATTAGTAAAATCAGAGAAATAGCGATTAAATGAGAGAGATTGAAGAGGACTTAAATGTATTTCGGTAGTTCGAGTGGTCATTACTAGCAAAGAGGTTAACGCGATATAATTTCACTATTTTCTCTCGTCCTACATTGCAACTCTCCACAAAATCGCCGCGTCGATCCTTGCTAGTGATGAGATCAAGTTAATGTACCCACCAATACAGTCCAATACAAAAGTTTCACTTCGCGTCATCACTCTTCATGTTGAGTTTTCAAGAAACAGTAATACTATACTTCTGTTTTACCTGATTTATGACCTTAATAAGTTTAGCGTTCCTTACATTTTTAAAAGAGTTCCGTGCTTCGAAAAAATTAAAAGCCACTGACTTGAAGTTACCATTTTTATGAAGTACTCGTGACATAATCGTGAAATACTTTACTATTGGTCAAATTCGAACAAACTGTAAGAACGATTGCGAGTTTATTGAATGTATATCTTTGCTTGCGTGTTTGCATATGAAATGGATTCTAGAAGGAACGGTTAACGAATTAGAATGAGAAGGAATGTGTGGAAAAAAGGAAGGATGAAAGTATGAGAGAATGGAGCAGAAAATGAAAAAAACTGAATGAGCATCGTAAGCGTGCATCTTTTGTTGGTGATTAAATGGAGAAGAGCGTACGAGTGAAACCCAGAATAAAATTATCAATAAATAAATATATTTTTACACGTTTCACCCTTGCCGTTTTCCTCGACACGAACTTGCAGCGTACTCTGTCCCATCGCTGGATCCTCGCCGTACGAAACCATCATCTTTCATATCGACACGGTAACATTTAGCCGTGGCACACGTCTTCGCAATTTCGTCCCTCATTTCGCTCGCCGCCACTCATTCCCCGTGTCACCTTTGCCCTTCGCTTCAATTTCGTTGCGTAAACCTACACGCTCCCTCGCCTCGAGACCGGTCGCAGAAGGTGGTCGACGACGGTGTATGGAAAATATCGACCCGGTGTCGTCTTGGTCGCAGGTGTTCTCAAATCTCACGGTTCAAAGCTAGATCGCTTTTCTAGGACCCAGGTGTATAGTGTACGGCGTCGATTTACGCTAAAGCTCGGTCGAGAGTCGCCCGGTGAAAACGGGGAAACAATATGACGTGGGATGCGTTAAATTACCAACTTGGACTTCCACAGGTCTCTAGGATACCATATTGGAATATTAACTTGAGAGAAGGTTTAGATAGCGTAGGTGGTTTTCCTGATAGAGTGATGAATACGAAAATTTTTACTTCCTTTTTAACCCTTTGCAGTTGGGAGACAATTGTTGATAATTAAAGGATAGCAGATTTGCGAAGTTTTGTTTCTGAATGCAAATGATGGTGTTTAAAAATTTCAGTGATCTTTATACTAATTAAAATTCTGATTCAACCGATTCTCAGAGTCGCTCTTTGAGTGCAAAGGGTTAAGATAGTTTATGGCTTAGAATTTTCCCCTAGTTTTAGAGAATTTAATTTAAATTAAATTAAAATAAATTAAATTAAATTAAATTCTTTAGGACAAAGTATAGCGTTTATTGATTATTACAACGTTTTGTAAAATACTGATATAGTAGTACAACAGTGTTTGTTTTCCCTTTAGCAATGCAATTATGTTTGCACATCGATATATCGCTATCAGCTGTTAGATAAATTCAATCTCTTATTTGTTCTATCTTCTGCTGCATCCTAATTAAACGATACTTCAATAAATTTATTTTGTACAAGACGTAATTGTATGCAAATTGAATGTCATCTGGTTCGATTCACTAACGAGAATACAATTGAAGTATTCTCATTACGCGGTTTACTCGGTTTAATTTATAGTAAGGTATAGTTTGAATTACGTACATAATTTGCCGTAAATTGATTCGAGAATATTGCAAATATACCGCACCATCTATAGAAATTTACGTTCAACACGGATATTATTCTGAATGAATAAAAAAAAATGATATCAATTACAGTCTGAGCGTACCATAAAATGACTCTTTTCCATTGAATCCTTGAGGATTTCCTGAGGAAAGCAATCGGCGGAAAATAAACGAATTTCGCAAATGCAAATTGAACGAAAGAGAACGAGGCGAATGAATAATAAAGATACGATCTTCGCGATTTGAACGGTGGTAATATATTTTCGATTTAATTACTCGGCATTTACGAGTTATTAACAGGTAGGAAAGCGAAAAAAAAAAGGATTCTTAATTACGACCCTGTGTCGCGAGACGGTAATAAAATCGAAAAAAAAAAGAAAGAGGAGACGTCCTCGTGGCTATTTTACGAGCGTGTAGCACTTTGGTGGACAGGCGATCGGCAATCGAAACGATTAAGAAATTATAGTCGATAGAGATGAAATACGCGCGAGCTTTCTATAAATTTTATACAACCGTAACAAATGCAATTTCTTTGTTAAACAAAAAATAATTCTAATAAATCAAAGTTGAAATTAACTTCTTTTACACGTGTACGATCGGTACGGAAATTAACATTGGTATTTATTATTATAAACTTACCGCTTTGCACAATGAACGATATGAAAATGAAGCGCGCTGTTCTATATTATCAACAATATATCATAAGGAATAATTTAAAGAACAGATATATATAAAATTAAATAATAAACTGAAGAACTCCTTCGTTCCTCTACCTGAACCACTAATAACCCGCACAGTATTTAATGCAACCGTAAACAGTAGGATTAAAGACAAATCCAGCGAAAATGTTTACACAAAATCTAGTGCAGCACAGAACATGTTTAAAGGTTTAAGAAGAAAAATAATTATGAATTCTATGAAAATTCGATAACAGTGTTTACATGGAACCTAATGCAGCGCAAAACGTATTTGATGGTTTCAAAAGAAAAACAATTGTGAATTCTATGAAAATTCTTCAAAAGTGTTTACCTGCAACCTAGAGCAGTGCAGAACGTGTTTGATGGTTAAAAAGAATAATAATTATGAACTTTATGAAAATTCGTCAAAAGTGTTTACATGAAACCTGTTGTAACAGAGAACGTGTTTTATAGTTTAAGAAGAAAAAGATTCATGAACTCTATGAAAATTCGTTAAAAGTGTTTCCATGAAACCTGTTGTAACAGAGAACGTGTTTGATGATTTAAAAAGAAAAAGATTCATGAACTCTATGAAAATTCGTCAAAAGTGTTTACATGGAACCTAGGTGCAACGCAGAACGTGTTTGATGATTTAAAAAGAAAAAGATTCATGAACTCTATGAAAATTCGCCAAAAGTGTTTACATGGAACCTAATGCAACACAGAACGTGTTTGATGATTTAAAAAGAAAAAGATTCATGAACTCTATGAAAATTCGTCAAAAGTGTTTACATGGAACCTAGGTGCAGCGCAGAACGTGTTTGATAATGCGTCGAAAAACTGGAAGGCGCCGTTACAGCACCGGAGGAGGGTAGACAAAGCGGAAGGTACCTTCGCTCTCCTTCGTCGGGAGTTAGTCGACAACCCTTTGGGTAACAAAGGGAGAGAAAAACGAACTGGTTTTCGAGCACGACGCGTGTTCACGGACGACGACGGCAACGACTTCACGGATCGATCCGGTTGAAGCGTGTGCTGTTGCTGTCGCGAATTGTTTACAAAATCCTTGGCCTCTGTTGAACAGAATGGGTAAAAAGGAGCGTGACCGCGGCCATCTTCGTGGGCCGTGATGTCTCGACAAGAAATCGCCGGCCTCCGTGTCGATTTCAGCAAGAAATCAGCTGGAACCGTCCCGGTTAGTTTGCGAATTCGCGTTATTGAATTTTCTTCGTCGTGCTCGCTCTACGATGGGTTCTATCGTTTCTTTCTTCGAGCGCGAACCTCTCCAGACTCTATGAGAAGCGGTTTAATGGCACTGAACGTAAATGGACTCCGTTTTTGTCCATTGTTGTCCGCTTAAGAGACATTTTGTTGTTTTGGTTGAGAATCCGTGAGGCTGCACGATTAAGGAGATGTTTCTTGGTCTTATTCGTTGGGCAAAAGTGATTTGAGTAATTTGTAATGTACAAGGATTCGATGAAAATGTGTACAATAGGTTGAAACTTTGAGGTTTTACAAGCACAGTAGGAAAATATAATGTAATTTGAATAGAAATTTATTCGATTTTCTTGAATAATGTAACGCGTACTGTACTTGGGGCATTTTCCATATTTTTGAGTATCACCTGCATTCTACACCTCATTTAAATTTTTTAATTTTTAAAATCCACAGTCAAGTCCTACTATCACCTAAACTCTGTAATTTACAATACGTTTCAAATCGGTGCTTAGTTAACAGTAACTAGAATGTTACACTAAGTATTCTCAAACTAAAACCTACTCTTACACAACTTATAACTTCTTCCACCTATGTACAGTAGCGGACAAAAGTTCAAGACCAAACAGCCAAAGAAATTAAACAAACTAATTTATAAAGAATGGCATGATAAACAAAATTTGCATTCTGTGCTAATCAATAAATATTGTTCTACCATAATAACAATAAAAATGAATGTACAGACAATATTTGCAAACTATGTTCTACATAGCCCTCTCGTCTGAAACTTTTGTCTGCTACTGTATCCACCACTCAGTCCTTTTAACACTAAACATAATAGTTATCACGGATGTGCTATTTTCATTACAAGAGGATCCTTGTATACCGAAAAATAAGTATTTTGGGCAGTCAAGATCTCGTGCGGCTCATGTCGCAAATTTGCTTTCCACATTAACCCTTTACCGTATATGGGCCCATATATTGCACTTTTGATTCAATTTTATTTCCAAATTAAGTGTCATAAAATCATAGACAATTTTTTTGCGTTTTATTATTGCTAAATATATGTTTAATGGATCAAAATAGTTTGAATTATTTTATAATACTTAATTTGAAAATAAAATTGAAACAAAACTGCAATACCATATATGGTCCCATATGCGGTAAAGGGTTAATTGGATTTCAGCGCTTCAAGAGCGAGAGAGAAATACTTTCATTTGTTTTCTCCTTCGATTTCTCGAAATCGTCCGAAACTCTGAGCTCACGTACACACGTTTAATGCGGTAGTGTGCGTAGTGGAAGGGGGTGTTCTCGAGAATTCCCGTCCTCAGTCTGGCATCACAGGTTCGAACACATTTACAAGATCCATCAACGAATCTCGCACGAGATATCCGCATCTGCGAGCCGCGCATTCGTCACAGTGCATCCCACAGCTGGTTTTGCGAGCAGAAGGTCGCGAGTGTTCGGTTTGAGAACCCCTCGAAGACGTTTTTGTCCTTCTTACCGGTGGCTCTGGACGCGAGGGGCTGGGGAGGCCAAGGGGTGACCCGTTTTGCCTCACCTGAATGCAGGGGCAGGGTTTTTGGTCGCGGTGCACAAAGGTGCGCCCCAAGGATCCCTTGACTTCGGCTACCCGGATGAGCAACATCTGCGCCAGTCGACGTCGAGATTTTGCCGCGAAATCTTGCTCCTCCGTTCGCGCCATGCATCGCACGATAACGTGTGTGGAGGACACAACGTGATTGGAAAAGAAAAACAAATTCTTCAAGACGTTCTGTTTCAACTATTACGTCCATTGAAATCGTTCTTGAATTCGTTGTACGCTGTTGGGAATAATTTTTGTTCTTTTTTTTTTTAACCCTTTGCTCTCGAGAGGCGACTCCTAGTCATTCAATTCAAAGGTCTCCAAGTGTAACTTATTTAATAATATTCACTCATATTGAATTTCATTTTGTTTACTTTAGTAATATACTAAAATTTACTTATACGACTATTTAACTCTTCGAGTTTGAAGATTTGTAAAATTATCACTTGGTGACTGATAGTCACCTTTCGAGTGCAAAGGGTTGAATGTTTATACATTTTTGAATCGACTGATCGGTGAACGGTTGTGCGATTTGGATAATTGAGTGATTGAGAGGAAACAAAAGGGGGGGGGGTGCGAAATTTGTGAAGGGATCCTAATGAATTTTGAAGTGAACGTTGATGGCTTATTTCTGGTGGCTCAAAGGTGGCTGGGCTCGAGTGGATCTTTGTTTCGAATGAGAGCGATCGCGAGCTGTTTACAGAGTAATTTTAGTCTCGTCGATTTCCAAAATGGAGCGTATGAGTAGTCACAGTTCAGCTACAAAGGCAGAAAATCACGAATAAACAAGGAACAAAATCAAGATCGCAAATTATGCTTAATTAATTGAACCAAGAAATCAATCATAAAAGTGTTAACCCTTTCTCACTGTTTCTATAATATGTTGCATGAGAACGCTTGAGGACCCCAAGTAAACAAATATTTATAGTCAATACATAAATAATGATGCTATTAGAAATCGATAAACTGCATAGGTATATTTAAGCAAAGAAGATGAGTTAATCCGTCAGGTAGAAACGTGTCACCCCTCCTAACCCTTTCCAACACAAACCCAAATAACACATTCACGCTAACTTCAATCGAAATGACTCAATCCCGCTTTATCATGCAACAAGCTTCATCAAACAGAGTCCAGAACCAAAATTCTTATTTCTCACAGTGTATAAGGGTGTTACAAACACATTCTCATAAACGATCACTCAAAACAAACGCTAGGGTGGTTCCCAGTAAAAGTTCTTAGGCCCAACTTAAAAGAAATTTCAACGAAGAAGGGAAACTTTGCTTCGTTACTTGTAGCGTGCGTTGCACGCGTCCGAATTGGACTCGCGCGAGTGACGGCGAGCAATAACTTATCGACGTACAGAAGCTGGTAAATAAGAAGAAGTCTGGTGGCCAAATAAAGGAACATCAAAGGCGAGGCGACCGCCTCGGGGGTCGACGGCCTCGCGATCGACGAAAAGCGACGAGCAAACGACGGCCGCTGAAAATATCGCCGGCTCGCGAATTCGCCGCGCCTCCTCCGGAGCCATCTGCGAAACATGCGGAACATGCACGTCGAAAACGAGACGTCTCGCGTTCCGGGACTGCAAATCAACCGTTTTGGGTAATAAGTGGCGACGGTGTCTTCGTTGATGGCCTGTGAAACGCGAAGTGACGATAGTTACGGGTGTTGCGTGGCTGTGAACTGTGTCGATTAGGTTATAAAGCTTGAAGGGGGTGGTGTTTTTATGACTGAGAATTTTTAGCGATAAATATAGATGGGAGGTATGTGAGCCGAATTTTGAGGAGTACGTCATGGTGATGTCTTCGTTAATGGTTAGATGTGTTGCGTGGCTGTGAACTGTCGATTAGGTTATAAAGCTTGAAGGGGGTGGTGTTTTTATGACTGAGAATTTTTAGCGATAAATGTAGATGAGAGGTATGTGAGCCGAATTTTGAGGAGTACGTCATGGTGGTGTCTTCGTTAATGGAGGAAGTGATGATGGTTAGGTGTGTTGCGTGGAGGTGAGCTGTCGATTAGGTTATAAAGCTTGAAGGGGGTGGTGTTTTTATGACTGAGAATTTTTAGCGATAAATATAGATGGGAGGTATGTGAGTCGAATTTTGAGGAGTACGTGATGGTGGTGTTTTCGTTGATAGAGGGAGTGATAATAGTTAGTTGTGTTGCGTGGAGGTGAGCTGTCGATTAGGCTATAGAGCTTGAAGGGGGTGGTATTTTGTGATTGAGAATTGTGTGGTTTAAGTGATAAATACCAGTAGAAGTCGAGTTTTAGAGAGCAAATAACAGGATCTTGGTTGATAGATTGTGAAATACGAAATGATAACTTGTTATCGATCATCGTTAATCATAAGAATCGATCATCGTTGAAAACAACACCGACAGCTTCCAATCTTATTCAAAATAGAGAATCAATTTATACGTATAATAAATTCCTATCACAAAATCAATCACTGTAAAAACCATCAGCAGTAGTTCTCATCTTGAAGAAAGATTCCAGTGCTTCAAGAATTTAAATTAACGTCTTCCAACCGAAATTAACGATTTCTAGTCTACGATCGAAACGAGGGCATCGATTCGCAGAGGCATAAATCGGGTCGAATCGTTTAAAGAGCCCGTCGATTTAAATCCCCCGGCCTTGAGGCGAGCAGAAGGGCCGAAGGAAGCTACCTGGCCGTGCCTGGGGAAGCATGGATCCCGTTTTTGGGGGCCGTGGAAAGATACCTGAGAGGCCAGGCCCGGCTGGAATCCTTGGCTCGTGCTTCCGCGTGTGAATAGAAATCTCCGGGAGGGCATTGTGTCGGGCACAAAACTCGAACGATTCGCCCTGATGGTTCGCCAAGGGAAACCGGGAACACAGAAATCGTGAGAGGAGCGTTGGAGGGAGTCGTTCGAGGAACGTGCAACCGTGAACACCATGAAAAACACGATCCTCGTGTTCGTTTCTTCGTTTCGGAATGATTTTGGTGTTGTGTGGTTAGACGATCGTGAGGTTGTCGAATATTTTGTGACGAACTAGTGATTTTTGTGGATTTAAAGGTGATCTAATAAATTGGTGATTTTTGTGAATTTTGAGGTAATTTAATGGATCAATGATTTTTGTGGATTTAAGAATGATTTGATAGACTGGTGATTTTTGTGGACTTTGGAGTAATTTTTGTGAATTCAAGAGTAACTCGAGGAACTGGTAATTTTCACGAATTTAGGGATAATTTGATGAACTTGTGATTTTTATAAATTTAGGGAATGAACATGATAAATTAATGATTTCGATAGATTTAGGGTATGTTTAGAGTTGAAATGTAGGATATATGCGTGTTCTAGAAATCGAACTAAAAATTCGAAATTTCATTATCAGGATATATGATCGGTGTTCCATTTCTTATTTTACGAAGTTAATTAGTTTAGCTTCTGGACAATCCATACGGTGAAATTTATGAGCGCGTTGATCTCTATGCGAGTTTCTAAATAATGGGGTAATGTTTGGTGAATTGGCTGGATGATTGATCGAGGTAACATTCATCGAAGATTGTGATTTATGGAAATATATTTCTTTCGATACTCACTGAAGACAGTCTAATTAAATTTAGCCTCGATACTGTAAAGTTCAATCTAACAATTATTAACCTTTCCTATCGCCCAGAAATAAATTAAATTCTGCAAACTTGTCAATATAACGATCATTACGCTTCCATTTAAAATAAACGCTTACTTTAATCAATCAAAACAACACCATCAACCATTTTAACGCATTGTGCTCTGCTCGCCAAAAAAATTGAATGCAGTGCATACAAGCACCTTCTTCAATTTACATTTGTAAATTCTTAAATGTTAGTATATGTTTTTTATATATCGGTTTATCGTGTAACAATAAACGTGGCAATTGTAACAAACATAACAAACAAATGAAATTATTTGTAGTGGTGGTTACACGCGTGTAAGAAAGTATTAAAACGAGATATCTCGTCACCCGTTCGCAATGCGTTAACATGTAATACGATCTATCTATCAAAACCATTAACACCATTCCTACCGACGCTTCACGTACACCTATTCCTATCGCGACATTCCCACGTAAGACAGACTCTAAATTTTTCTCAAAAAATAAACAATGAAAAAGAAGTGAATATTGAAAAATGTATTATAGGTATATTTAAGGAAAAGTCAAGAATTTGAAGGCGTTTCAATTACGTTGCATCTATGAAATTCTGATCGAAATTTTAGAAAAAAAAAATAAACAATGAAAAAGAAGTGAATATTGAAAAATGTATTATAGGTATATTTAAGGAAAAGTCAAGAATTTGAAGGCGTTTCAATTACGTTGCATCTATGAAATTCTGATCGAAATTTTAGAAACGGTCATTTGACCGGTCGTGGTAGGAATAGTGTTAACACGCTTTCTACCGACATTCTCTCCGGGAAATCGAGCGATTCGCCCAAACGTTGACCCAACAAAAATGGTAAAAATCAATCGAAAGACACTTCGTGTAATCTAGTCGAACAGTCAGTCAGTCCAATAAAATCCATCGACGCAGCTGTTGTGTATGCACAAAAAGCGGATTGCTCAACGCGGTTTAAAGCATCGAACTCACTTTCTAATCGCACTGTCAACAACTTGCGATCGATTCTTCGGCGGGACGAGGGGTGGGGTGGGGGAGGGTTGGTTGGGAAACGTTACCCAAAGCTCGACCCGTGTTCCCAGCCCACGAAACCGGTGACGCAGTTCGCCGATTGCGCTGCATCCTGACATTGGACGAGCTTATCAGCCTCGCACGTGCACGAAATACGCTTGTGGTCCGCTGCATCGCGACGCGGGTCGTTCAGTGACAGCGAAAACGCGTTCAACCCGACACGGTGCACCCGTATACAAACGCGTAACAATATTTTCTGGTTAAATGCAAATAGGGACCGACTGCGAACCTTTGACTCCTAGGACAGCAGTGCTTAACGTTTTTCGAGGCACGGAACAGTTTTGATTGCAAGAATTAAAGATTTACGAAACATCAAACTCTTTGAATACGGTTGCAGTGTTAGATAATAATAAGAAGAGAAAACAGTAGTTAAAAAGTGTGGCGTTTATAAAAATTATCGTGACTAAAACAACTGGGTATAAATCTGTAGGCCTACAATAAATCACACCTTCTTTGCGTGGAACTTATTGTGATACTTTATAACTTTGTGGAATACAGCTGCTAGGACAGCAGTGCTTAACGTTTTTCGAGGCACGGAACAGTTTTGATTGCAAGAATTAAAGATTTACGAAACATCAAACTCTTTGAATACGGTTACAGTGTTAGATAGTAATAAGGAGTGAAAGCAGTAGTTAAAAAGTGTGGCGTTTATAAAAATTATCGTGACTAAAACAACTAGGTATAAATCTGTAAGCCTATAACAAATTACACCTTCTTTGCGTGGAACTTATTGGGATATTTTATAACTTTGTGGAATATTTGTGATGAATAATACACCAGTTAAGAATCACTGTGCTGGTGACGCGAAATTCTAGTTCCGTTCGATCTTTATTAACGATTGTAGAGAAGAATGGTGAGTGAGAAAAGAAAAGGAATTGAAGATCTTGTCTAGTGGTGATAGGAATGAAGGACGAGCATTTAACACTAGAACTACCGACAATTAAAGTGTACTTATTTACATGAAAGAGATCAGAGTGAAAATTATGTAAAAAAAATACCAAATACATAGAAAACAAATCTTTATTTATTCCTTCTGCAGAACTCACAGTGAATTCATAAGGTTGATATGAATTGATATGAAAACTAACTGGTCATTTTGACTGGTCTGGTACTTCTAGTGTTAACAAGAAAATGCTGTAGAACAATAGGTGGTGTTGTTGAGGATCACTGGTGACAGTGACGACCTTTGATGTGAACAGTGTGAGGTGTCAGGGTGAATAATCAATTGGGGAAGAATGGTGATTAGCGCTGACTAATGGTGGAAATAAGGTTGTTGGGGTGATTGATTGAACAGGAGTGAAAGAGGGATGAAAGTGGTGAAATTTGGATGGAGACGGTGGTAGGGTGTTGACGTGTATAAAAGTAAAGTGCGAGAGGTTGTTTGATTGAATGGTGTTGAAAGTGCTGGAGCAGATGTTGGAAGTAGCGTTGATGTAGAAAGTAGATTGTAGGAAGGAGCATTCGATTGAAAACTTGTGCGATATGAACGTAAATCGTAGTAAGTTTTAGATATTATTCGTAAAAATAGGTCTTTATTAATGGTGATTGGTAAAAATTGTGATAGGAAACAGTATAAACGGAAACAAGAAACAAACCAAAAGTGACGAGATTTAAATAACAGACTATAGTGTGTTAAAGTGAAATACGGATTGAAAAAATTGTGATTAAACGGGCTGGAGACTAAAAGTAGCAGTGTTTTCAACGAAAGTTTAAAACAAAAAGTATACAGTCCCAGGACAGTGATCATAAGGATGAACAATTAAAGTAAAAGCAATAAAATTAAGCGTAAGGAATACACTACTTATTCGTGTAACACGATTACATGCAATCAAGTGTAACAAGATTGAAACGCTATCCATCGAACCAATTACTCTTAACCAACAATAAAAGGTGTAAATCTAAATATAAACTCTCGAAGGATCGGCATTGTCGACCGCAAAGAGGGTAATATCGATAGAAATCGCAGTGAAAACGTGATCGAACAAGAACGAGGGAAAGAACAGCGCGAGAAATCATCGTCTAAAAGCGACGAGTCAGTGAAACCGACTAGCCTCACCGTCGAGAAGGTTAGAGTCACGGTGAAAACGCAGACCACGATCGGGAAAAAAAAGGACCACGGGGATTCCCTAGGGAGAAATCGTTCTTTCGACGAATGACTTGCAGCCAGGCCAGAATCGTGGCTGATAAGTGTAAAGATCGGACCGTGTATATCGATCACCTTTCTTTAACGTTGAACTTCCTCGTAGACGTTGAACGCATACCTCTGAATAACATTATCGGTGAGTCAGCCGCGATAACTCGTTTATAATAGCCCTGTTTACAAGCACCGGTCTGTCAGGAAAGGAGCAATCACTGGCGAGTCCCGCCTCTCGACTGGCGAAAAATCAACAGGAATTATCGTTGCTAGGCCTATGAAACACAGCGGTCTCAAAGAATTTTGAAGTAAGCGCCGTCGACTCGAAGAGGATAAAACTTGAGACAGGAAAAAATTTCTGGTGGAAAGAGCAATTGTCGATAAACCACTCGCTCCAATTAATAAGATAATCTTAGGGAAGTGGTTTCAGATAAGTCTCTCATTGACTCAAGAAATGAAAAGAAGATTTGAACAGGTACAAGACGAATTTTGCAGAAAAGAACAATGTGTAACAAACCACTCTCAAACAATTGATAGATAAGCGTTCATCTTTATAAAAGTGGTTTCAGATAAGTCTCTCATTGACTCAAGAAATGAAAAGAAGATTTGAACGGGCAAAAGAATTTTGCAAAGAAGATATTTAACAAACCACTCTTAACCAATTAATAAATAAGCGTTCATGTCTATAAAAGTGGCTTCAATGACAGATATCATTGATTGGAATAACAAGAGATTAGATTAGACGAATTTTGAAGAATTGAACGATATTTAACAAACCTACCTCAACAAAAAAAAAACAAAATCAACAGAAATTATTGTCATTACGTTTTGAAAGAGTATTTCCTGAAATATTTCAAACTTTTAAGAGAAGTGTCGTTTGAACTGACAGAAAAGCGATGAATTCGTGGGAAGAGTACCTCCACTTCAGATACTCCAGAAGAATCAGACGAAAGGGGACAAAGTGTGACAAAGTTTAAGCGGTCTACTTTTATCCGTGCTCGAATTCCCGTGGACCAGGAACATCTGTTGTTGTTTCTCACGGGACACGGCTCGCATGACCAGGAGAAAAATGTGCGTGAAACCGATGGAGGAGAACGAGGAGGACAAGGTTGTCAGCATGATCATCAACTACTTCACCGCCCGGGTAAATATGCGTAACAGCCTGGAGGCCGGTAGCTTTCATGGCTTTCGTGCATAAATGATAGGAGGGCGTTTGTTACGTGTGTTTGTCGTGCACACACGGAAGTGTCCGTGAAATTCATTCGCGAAAGGGTGACAAAGAAAAATGAGATGAAAAGGATTTATTGATAAACATGGGATATTTTGTTAGAGGATATTCCAGGAAAAATTGCTTTTTAAAACAAAATTCGAATCAAAATTATTTTAATTTTTGCAGCTCCATTAACGATTAATCCTTTGCACTCGAGAGGTGACCGTTGGTCGTTTAATGATACTAACTTCAAAAATTTTCAAATTCGAAATATTTACTATGATTCACGTATATTAAACTTCATTTAGTTTAGTTAAGTCGTATATTAAAATTTACATATACGACTGTTTAACGTCCGGGTCTGAACCAAAGTCTGAAAATTTGCGAAACTATTATATGCTAGGATTACGATGTCCCATGAAAGGGGACAGCCGAGTGCAAAGGATTAATCAAGGGTTTATCAATCCCTTTTTAAGTATAATTAATTTTATCAACCCCTTTTCAAGTATAATTAATTTTATTCTAATTATTAATTGTGCAATTGTATAATATATTACATTGCTATGAATATTAATTTTTATACGATTAAATTTTATTTACTTGAACTTTTATCAGTGGAAAAAATTGAAGAATAGTGTAGGAAACATGTAGTTACTAGAGTTGCGGAGAAATTGACGCAATCTGCAGCGTTTCGCAGGAAAACTGCAGCTAGCTGAAGTCGTTCGAGGGAAAAAAAGATCGATACATACTAGTTGCAGCCGTAGACGCGTCTGTTGTGGTTACAGAAAAGAGTCGCGGTTCTTAAGCCTGCTATTCACAGAGGCTTTATCTTTCGTGAAAAGAAACATAGGGAGATACGTGCGAGATCGCTGCATTCACGTGTCATGGCCACCTTGTAATTTGCATGCCGTGCGATTCTTTATTAAACGGTACGATCGCAATCAACGCTGTTCTTTCACCGTAAAATTAAACTGAATTTTCTGAACAAATAAGAAAGTAAAATTTATCGAAGCTTAAAAAAATACATTATTAGAGTAACCTGATTTAATTCTTGCTATTTACCTCAGTGTTGATTTTATTGAATTTTATAAAAATTGAGAAAAATTAATGCAATTTTTTATGATGTAAAATCATTACAATTTTATATATTATTTAATTATAATTTTATAATGTAAAATCATATAACTTTTTTCCATAAAATAAAGTGTACTGTTCTTGAACGTATTTATATAAAATTTTGTCGTGTTAAATGAATTATTCCAACAAATTTATTTCCGAACAATCCGAAAGTGAAGTATGGTTCATTAAAACGATCGTTAATACTTCACGTTGGTCGGTCAGCATTTTCCAGTGAAATTCTTGGCAAATTCTCGGTCCAGTGAGCCCCTGATGCATCCGAAAAAAATTCACGATCCGTCGCGTCGAGGACTGCATTTTCCGAAACGCGCGAAACATTTGGAATCCTTCCGAGTTCCGATGGCATCCGGCCAGCTTGTCCTTATCCGATGACCCGAAAGAGGCATGAACCGCGTTCAAAAGTCGAGGAAAGTGGAACGTAGTGGATTTAATGTTCGAGAAGCGGTCGTTCCAGCGAGCTCGCTGAAAAATCTACGGCAGGATAAAAGAAGAAACGGTACCGCCGCGTTACGGACACGTAAAAATGTAATAGTTGCTAGAAATATGTGCGTTTGCAAAATTTATCACATTTATAAAGTGAGCATTTTATCGATTTTTAAAAAGATAAAGGTGCTGTTGAATAGCAATAATTTAATTTTCATTAAAAATGTATCTCTTATTAAAATTTACAAATTAATTATCGGTTTATAGCTGCATACGTGTGTACTTAAATAATTGGGGTAGTGTATAACAATTAAAAGACATAATAATAATATAATATGTAAAACACATAGACAGTGTATAATAATTAAAACACAATAGTAACATAATAAATAAACCACATAGGCAGTGTATAATAATTAAGTGAGCATTTTATCGATTTTTAAAAAGATAAAAGTGCTGTTGAATAGCAATAGTCTAATTTTCATTAAAAATGTATCTGTGATTAAAATTTTTAAATTAATTATCGGTTTAATTAATTAGGGTAGTTTTGCAGTGTATAAAAATTAATTGTTCGCTCAGTACGAAGCGATATTTATGGACGAAAGTCTAATACACAAAATTAGTTATAACACTCCTTTCTCTCTGTTTAAACTTTCTACCAAAGCACGTTCGATCCCCGTTTACGTAACACGATTTTTTTCTTATTCCTATCGGAACATTGGCACTGTTCTTCGATCACTTCCTTCCTCGATACGCTGGCCATTCCAGTTTATAAAGATGTTTCAGTAAGTACTGCGTTCGAGATGATAACACCGTCTTTATTCGCTTAATTGCCCTAATTAACTGTTCACTCGAGGGACCTACTTATTGCATAAGTAAAGCAATAAGTTACTTCGAGATTAAATTCAATACGTTAAAACGTTGAAACAAAATTTTTTTCTAAAATCAACGCTTTTTAATGTACGAAGAAATCTTTATTTTATGAATATTTGTTGATACTGTCAAATTTAAAATTGAGTAAAAATTTAATAGGGAAAGAGTTAATAACAGAACGTAATTCTTAAAAATAAGCTATAATTAATCAAATACTTCAAATAGAATATTTTTTGCTTTGAAACGATTTTTTGACTCGAGAATCGGTTGATACATCGTTGATCCGGATACACGGACTAAAACCTCCCGGTATCAAACACCGTGGAATACCTTTCACTTGAGCAATGTCACGAAAGATTCTCAATATCGTTCTGGGAGTCAGTCGATGATTTTCACTCGTGGCACGGACAACTTTTGCCATTATTGTAGTGTACAGTGGTTCATGAACACCTTGTTCTTAAATTGTCGTCACCTATAACCAAACCAACGTGAGTTATCGTTAAAAAAAAAGGTTTCTGTAAAAAATGAACCTGTAAATCGAGTGAGTGAATGTGTGAAATTAAAAATTACCATAATTGCCATTTATTGTGGAAGAAGAATTGTGACAAGTTTAAAATATTATTTATTTGTGTTTTCTAAAATATGTATTCAAGTACAATATTATGCTGATGCATGGATACACGGTATTATAGTATAATACGATTGTACACATAAATCGAACGATATTATAGTAAGTAAGGTGCCAAATAAATCGTCCCTCTCAAAGCCAACCCTAATGCCATAAACTGAGATTCTTGAACAGCTGTGTGCCACATTTATCAGAACCTGGGCCTCTAATCCTTTGTTTGCCGTGGGTTAACTTTCAAAAGTCGTGGAACGATTCTCAGAAGAGGGAAACTTAGCATTTTCCACGGTGACCCATTGTCGTGACGCATGGATGTGTTTGCAATAAACACAGTTTCGTTTAATGGGTTTGGTGTGTTCGTGTCGGGAAGACAATTAAAGTAGTACACACAGGCACAAAAGTTCGTGATTCACGATCGCTTTTTACGTTTCGAACTTGCAGGGTGCGTTTTATAAAACTGTTACACCATTAATTTATTGCGAGCTATAATATTTGTTAGAATATTAATTCATATCTGACCAGTATTAAGTAGGTAACACTTCTAAAATTGTAAAACACAGACCGTATAATTTAATTTTATGTTAATTAATATTTAAAAAATTCTAAAACTTATATTTGGTTCAATTTTGTTTACTTTACCATTATTTAATTTAATTCAGTTTGGTTTAACGTGTAATTCAATATCGAATAAAATTTTTTAAATTACAAGAGAGACTAATTTGCAAAATAACAGAAGCTTCCAAGTTACTTTCATGCATTATCTTTCGATCTCGATCGCACTGTTAGCAATACAATACTCTGCACGCGAGGAAGATGGCCAGGATAGGTTTAACTTTCGAGAAAAAAATTTCAAGAAGTAAACACGCGTGATCACGAAGGAGAACACGTTGAACAGTTATATCATACATCAAAGTTAAAATCACGTCACACACACACACACACACACACATTGCATTGCACCAGTGCCGGTCAATTAATCTCTGTGTAATTAATTTAATGGCGTGAATGTTTGCGCGAGACGATCGACAGAAAAGGTGCTCGAAAGGAATCGTGCAACATCGGTCGATCACCAGTCGCGATTTAATATCGAAAAATGCGAAACTGACTCGATGTAGTACTTTAACACTAAACCTACCACGGCGGGTCAAATGACCCATTTTAAACTTTTTGTCAGAATTTCTTGTAAACAACATTATCACATCGCCATTTGCTTTTACTACTTTTATTAAAAAATACATTGAATGTATTTTTTAATATTTACTCCTCTCTTGTTAATATTTTTATCGAGAAATATATGTACTCCGTCCTAACTACCGCAACGGGTCATTTGACCCATGCAAAGAACATGTGATATTATGAAGATTTGTATGTGTGGTTGTGCTACAAAATCATTGCATTAGACATTTTTGCTATTGCATCATATATTTTGCTGTATTGCGTTATATTTTTTGTTGACTAACGACTAAAAAGCGAATTTCACTCTACTCCAAGCGAGCATTACAGTAAACATTGCAAGTTATAGTGCTATTTTGCGAGTCAAACAATTCTTATTTTGTTATTTTACTAATAATTCTTATCCCAAAAATGTCGAAACATTCAAGATATTTGAAATCTTTAGAAATTATAAATAATATAGATGAAGAGTGTTCGGAATTTAGTGAAGAAGAACTATCTGAAAGTGAAGTGGATAGCATAGAACAACATGATGACTCATTTGACACTATGGACGAATGTGAGTCCTCAGGTAAGGAAAGTGAAGACGAGAATATTTTGAATATACGTAGAGGACAAAAGAGAAAAAGACCGTTATCGAGTTCAGAAAGTGAAAGTGATGTGGAAAACCGATGTACCGAAATTGCGGCTGATGGTACAATTTGGCAAGAAATACAAGAAGGTTCAACACCTGGACGAGTACCAATTTATAATATTTTTAGGGAGGTTGTAGGCCCGACAGCATTTGCCAAACGAAATATTATGAAGGGAAATATGAGAACTGCATTTTCTTTGCTTATTGATAATCATGTAATGGAGCACATAAGAAAATGCACAGAAGAAGAAGCCTCTCGAGTGTTGGGAATGAAATGGAATCTTACTCCTGCAAAAATAAATGCATTTATTGCTCTTCTATATGCACGTGGCGCATATCGGGCAAACAATTTGAACATCTCATATCTATGGAACAAGAAATGGGGTCCCGCTTTTTTTTCAAATACCATGAGCAGGAGTGCTTTTTGTGAAATTATGCAGTTTATCAGATTTGATAAAAAAAGTAAACGAAGCCAGCGTTTACAAACGGATAAATTTGCTCTAATCTCTGATATTTGGTACAAATTTATCGAGAATAGCCAAAATTGTTATAAGCCTGGGGAACATGTTACTATAGATGAACAGCTTTTCCCAACTAAAGCGAGGTGCAGGTTCACACAATATATGCCGAATAAACCGGATAAGTTTGGTATCAAATTCTGGCTAGCATCTGACGTCAGCACCAAATACGTTATAAATGGATTTCCATATTTGGGAAAGGATGAAAATAGAGGAACTTCATCTACGCTTGGGGAATTCGTTGTTCTCAAACTACTGGAACCGTTCACAGGATGCGGAAGAAGCGTCACTACAGATAATTTCTTTACGAGCGCATCATTAGCTGCAAAATTACTAGAAAAAAGAACCACTATTGTTGGAACTATCCGCAGTAATAAAAGAGAACTCCCAGAATTCGCCAAGCACGCCAAAGATGGTATGCCACGCTTCTCAACAAAACTATATAAATCGAGTCATTGTTCACTTACCATTTACAAAAGTAAGCCAAACAAAAAAGTGCTTCTGCTAAGCTCCAAGCATAAATCTATAAGCATCGAAAAAAACGGTAAGCGTATACCTGAAACGATCAGATTCTACAATAGTACTAAATACGGTGTGGACATGACGGATCAGATGGCAAGAAAATACTCTGTGAAATCGAAATCGCAAAGATGGCCTGTGCAGATTTTCTTCAATATTCTTGACCTGGCTGGAATCAACTCATGGGTTTTATACAGAGAAACAACCGGCGAAAAAATTTCTAGACAACAATTTTTATTCCAATTAGCTGAAGAACTTGCCGAAGATTTTCAACATGAGCAACAGAAAGAAAAAGAAATTATACAGCAAACGTCAGCAAATTCAAGTTCGGATTCGCGAAAAAGGTGCCAAATAGGTTTTTGCAAAGAAAACAAAACTACAAAAATTTGTTTCAAATGCAACAAATATGTGTGTGGTAAATGTGCCTTCGAAAACCCAATAATTTGCAAAATATGCGGAATATGAATACAATTGGCATATTATTCATTTATTTTCTAAATTTAATTGAAGAATATTTAATTTTTTTCTTGTATTATTTTTGTTTTTCCTGTATTATTTTTATGTTTTTTGAATTTAATAAATAATTTTGAATCGTTATTTGTTAAAAATTGTTTTATTCATGTAAAATTGTGCTGAATGATATATATATATATAACATTTTAAAGACGGGTCACTTGACCCGCTGTGGTAGGAATAGATATACATGAAGTGTCGGTAGGTTTAGTGTTAAAA
>JAOPTO010001721.1:0-23673 GCA_033822845.1 Tetrapedia diversipes
TACTATGATTCCTAGCAACTTTTACTGAATTTTATTGATGGAGCGATACAAATATACTCAAATCCATTTCCCTCTCAGTTCTGCAATTCCAAATTCTTGTTAGTGTATACCTATTTCTTAATATATGAATATTAGAAATAGATATACAAGAAATGTCCGTAAATCTAGTGTTAAACGACGGTTTGTTTGGATAAGGGAGATTCTATCGTGTACAAATTCATCCATTACCAGGAGAATCCTTTAAAGAAGGACTATCAGGGGAACGACGCCAAGGATATTGAGATGATATTAAGGAATAATCACGTTAACCACCATTTTCAATTGCTCGCGAGAGAACTCGATATCCTGGAACCCAAACACCCGGACGACATCTATAAGACCTGGCTGGAAACCAATACTCTGAGACGCACTGAACACGACTCAGCAAGAGCTAATCTTGCAGCCAGCTTCGTTTCCGGTTTCGTTCACGCTGGTTTCGGCCAGGACAAGCTAATGGCGAACGCTGCAGACGCTTGGGTTTACAAAAACAAGGTTTTTATGAGAAATAGCAAAGCTATTTTTTATAAATCTGTTACGTGGCGAAAATTGTGGACTTCACTGGGTGCTACTACTCTGCTAATAAATATGTTAATAGACAATGACTCACTGATTTTCCTATATAAATTCTTAACCAAATTACCAATCCGTTGTCTCGATTTGATTGCTGCATGAGTTCTGTCCACTAGAATATACTGGAGTCTACTCTCGTTCAAAAGTTTCAGGATAATCTGTTCTTTTTAATAAATGATACAAGTCATAAATACTATAAAATATCGTCGACTATTTTTTTCTAGATCGATGCAATTATTGGAAATATCTTTAAATTTTTTAAGAAGGATGTATATCAGCAATTTCAAATGTTCATAAATATTCATTTGAGTGCCTGATCACCAAAAAATTAACAAAGAAAGGAGCTAAACATAAATAAAAAAAATAATTAATATTTCATACTAGGACAAAAATATTTTCCTTCAAATGAAACACTATTTTAAGGAATTCTTCTAATAAATAAAATAAATATTTGCTATTTACTAATTAAAATAACATTTTATCCAGCTCTGATTCCGCTCAGGACACTTCAAACACGTACGCACGTATATGTAATCCTCCCAGGTGTATAATTCTTGATGTTTAGATATCGTGCTTTAACCCTTTTTAAGGCAGAGGCGATATATTTACCACCAACAAAAACTTCAGCAAACTCAAATTCAGCTTGCATGTGACTCTGTTGACGGGCAGTGGGAATATTTTTACCACCTATTTTTCCAAAACTTCCGAAATAGTTAGTGTTTTTCTTTTAAGTTTATTTTTGTTATATAAATAAAAACATGCCAAAAATATAAGCGCAAGTTATTTTATTACTCCGAATCCTTCTGCCTTATAAAGGGTTAATCCTTTTAGTGCCAGGCATTTTACGGAGTACATGCGAAGAATGCCACGGGCCGATTTGATATGCGCGCTTATATGAATAGCTTTATAAGGAACAAAATTCCGAACGTTGGAACTTTTTTCCCCTGTAATCAACAGTGAGGATAGGGCTCCGTCGAAAATATTTCGTTACACCTACAGCAAATTTTTCAGTAAGCAGTTTGGGTATAAATTTTCGGTTTCTGCGAATCGGCCGATCTATCGGCCCGTGACAGTTTTCGCATAAGGACTTTAGCTGGCACTAAAAGGGTTAAATTCATAGCAGTATGAGCATTATAGAGGGGGAGTACTGGAAGTGTTCTTCAGAGTTCCCGGTGCTCTCCCATTTCGCTGAAGAAGGCCACCGTGGAGGTTTTAGCAGGTAAAAATCCTGCATAACCTCGCCACCCCCCAGGGTGGTGGGGGATCTTTTCGAAGATTTCCTCCACGTAAAAAAAAAAAAAAAAAAGTATGAGCATTATAAGTGGCTAATGGAACTTAACGCACCTAGTGCTCGAGTAACGCCCACTGAAGTCCGATCTCGCGTGTTAACGAACACGATAAATGTAAATTTTCAAATAGAACAAACCTTTTCTTTTTCTTTTAACGTGGAGGAAATCTTCAAAAAGATACCCCGCCACCCTGGAGGGGGTTATGTAGGATTTTTACTTGCTAAAACCTCCACGGGGAATCCTGGAAGGATACTTCCAGAAATAAAACAAACCTAATTTCGATATTACTTTGTAGGATCACGGGATGCTCTCAGCTACCGCTTCCCTGGGACTGATACACATGTGGGACGTGGACGGTGGTCTGGTGCCGATCGACAAGTGAATCGCGTCTCTTATCGTAATGAAACTATAGCTAACCAACAAGCAAGGGTTCACGAAGTGAGATTGCGTTTGCCTCCTCGCAGATATCTCTACACGAACGACTACCACATCAAAGCAGGCGCGTTGCTCGCCATAGGGTTGGTTAACTGCGGCGTTCGCAACGAATGCGATCCAGCCCTGGCGCTTCTCAGCGATTACGTGTATTCCGACAACGCCACGCTTAGAACTGGTGCCGTTTTGGGACTGGGCTTGGCATACGCTGGTTCGCAGAGGTCTGACGTCACGGATCTTCTGACAGGGGTTCTGGTAGACAAAGAAAGTACGTTTATAGGTGGATGTGTAGAATGGAAGGATGAGTTGCAGTGATGTTTGGATAAGTGAATGGTAACATGGGACCGAAGACTTGCAGTTATGAAAGCATGATCGAATTGCAGTTAGAACATAAGCTCGAGAGCTTTTGAGTTCGCCTTTTAGTTTGCCCAATATGGAAAAAGATGGAGAATAGTGGATGTGTAATGTGAAGGATGAGTTATAGTGATGCTTGGATAAGTGAATGGTAACACGGGACCGAAGACTTGCAGTTATGAAAGCATGATCGAATTGCAGTTAGAACACAAGCTCGAGAGCTTTTGGGTTCGCCTCT
Source organism: Tetrapedia diversipes (assembly GCA_033822845.1). Taxonomy (NCBI): domain Eukaryota; kingdom Metazoa; phylum Arthropoda; class Insecta; order Hymenoptera; family Apidae; genus Tetrapedia; species Tetrapedia diversipes. The sequence continues at coordinate 2,923 of JAOPTO010001721.1, forward strand.
TAGTTTGCCCAATATGGAAAAAGATGGGAGATAGTGGATGTGTAATGTGAAGGATGAGTTATAGTGATGTTTGGATAAGTGAATGGTAACATGGGACCGAAGACTTGCAGTTATGAAAGCATGATCGAATTGCAGTTAGAACATAAGCTCGAGAGCTTTTGAGTTCGCCTTTTAGTTTGCCCAATATGGAAAAAGATGGAGAATAGTGGATGTGTAATGTGAAGGATGAGTTATAGTGATGCTTGGATAAGTGAATGGTAACACGGGACCGAAGACTTGCAGTTATGAAAGCATGATCGAATTGCAGTTAGAACACAAGCTCGAGAGCTTTTGGGTTCGCCTCTTAGTTTGCCCAATATGGAAAAAGATGGGAGATAGTGGATGTGTAATGTGAAGGATGAGTTATAGTGATGTTTGGATAAGTGAATGGTAACATGGGACCGAAGACTTGCAGTTATGAAATCATGGTCGAGTTTCAGTTAGAAGACAGACTTGAGAGCTTTTGGGTTCGCCTCTTAGTTTGCCCAACGTGGAAAAAAATGGGGAATAGTGGAAAACGAAATGTTAACATCTATTTTTTATTTATTTTTTTTTTAATGGTACCTTTGTGGCTGCTGTGGAAGAGAAAAGGAAAAGGAATAGGAAGCGGTGTTTCGTCCAGGGCCTGCTAGTGGACTCGTCAGTAAGGCTTACCTAGCAGGCCCTGCCTTAGACCCAGGGATAGGAAAGGGCAGAACTCGTATGTATAGGAATCGAGGCCCGGCTCAAGCACTTGCGAGAAAGGTCGTCGGTTGATCCCTCCTAGTGGCGAGGGCAGGAAGCCGTCTTGATAAAGACACCTTCATCAACGTCTTTGTGTAATTTTCTGATTAAAATGAGACCAAATACGATATAATTTAGAGCATACTTGCGATCAGTTTTGCGTTTATAGTTTATAATGAACAATTAACGTTGATAAGTAAATATTATTGAAATTGTATCAAGTTTTCTAATTTTATACAGAAAAGCCTTACAAATATGTTAAAATATTAAGAGTATCGTTAAACCATTATCGAAAGTATGGTTAAAAAAGAAATAAAAATTTTATCTTTGCATATGTATTGCTTCACCCATATTCGAGTCTGAATTATACTACTCTACTCGAAATTCGTTCAATGATTATCTTTCGCTTAACCAAGAAAAAATGCCTGTAGCAGTTATTTAACACCTTTACTGTATTTGATTCATTGGTAATTTTTAGGTACCATGGAAGTAATATCTTTAGGGGCAATCGCGATAGGGTTGATAAACGTTGGTTCCGCTGATGCCGATGCTTCTTCCATGCTTCTGCAAAGACTGCTAGAATTAGCTCCTCAGAAACTGTCCAGTACTTACTCAAGGTTCAAGATAAAGATCCATTTATTGAGTGTGTTTAATAAGACTGAGGGGAGGAACGGTTCTTTCTAATCTGTTTTTGCAGATTTCTACCACTGGCGCTAGGGATGATCTACATGGGCTGCCGTGATGTCATAGAAGCCCCTTCGGCTGCACTCGAAGTCTTACCTGAACCTTATAAACTTGCTTCACAGACCATGTTACAGGCAATGCTTGCTCTTCTGTTTCGTGCATTAATCTATGAGAGATCTGTTCTTTTTTCACTCAATTTTCATTATTGAATGTTATTTCTTAACATTGTGTCTTTGGAATTTCTTTTCCTAACCATAACGTTAAAAGACAGTCTTGCAATGTAAATTAACTAAGAAATAATTACAAGCGAGTTTAAGTAATTAATACTAGGATTACTGGCGATTAAAGTGATCAAAGAAAAATATTTATATCGGAAAAAATTAATTTAGAAACTATATGAAAAAGGATCAAATATAAGGAAGACGAATTTTTATCAAGTTTCCAAAAATGCATTATAGTAAATTTATTTATTTTTAATGAAAAATTATGAATTACTTATTTCAACCGTTTTGATAGTCCTACTGTTAAGATTCAAAATTAAAAAATTTACATATTTAAATAATGCTTCATTGGCTATCAGGTGTGCGCGTATGCTGGTTCAGGGGACGTGTTGATCGTACAAGAACTGTTACGGATCTGTTCGGAATCACCCGAGAACGAAAGTGTACCCATCACTCCTGCTAGTACTCCTGTCAGTACTCCTGTGTCTAGCTGCTGCGATCAACCCTCCCGCAATGTTGAACCGATCGACAAGAAGGCGAAAGAGAAGTTAGAAGAAAAGAACGGAACATTGAAGTACTTTTCTAATTGTATACTTATTAATTGTGCAGAATATGAATTGTAGTGCTTTATTGATACATCACTTATGAACCTTCTCTCTTTCCTACGAGCAAACTTTTTCTACTTCTCTCGTATGTTATTCTTTCACGTAAAACACATTTATATTTGGGGATCGTTTAACCCTTTGTGCTCGAGAGGCGACTTGTTAGTCGCCAAATGATAGTTCCGCAAATTTTCAGACTTAGTTAGTTTGTTTAGTAGTCAAACTCAGAGGTTAAATAGTCATATATGTAAATTTTAGCATAGTACTTAATTAAACTAAATGAAATTTAATATAAGCGAATCTTAGTAAATTTGTTGCACTTCAAAATCTCTGAAGTTAATATTATTAGTCGACTAACAATCAGCTCTTGAGTGCAAAGGGTTAATTTCTGATCGATTTATGATATAATAGAAAATTGATATTATTTAAACCGAATATAAAAAAAAATGCTTATTGAACGGATTTATCCCCCAATTAATTCGAATAATTAACATTCGATTGAATTTCATGATTTCTGTGAATTTTTTAGAGAAATCGGCTCGTCACAGGCCATAGCTACTTTAGGTGTCGCTGTAATTGGACTGGGCGACGGAAAAGAGAACTCCAGGATCTTTGGACAGGTAACAAATAAATCCTTAACCCCTTGGCATACAATGACGTCTGGGAAACGTGAAAAATTGTCCATACAGGGTGTTAGATAAAGCTGGGAGAAAATTGAAGAGGTAATTCTATGCAACATTCTAAGACGAAAATCAAGAGTAACAATATTGCGTTTGACGTTTTGTTTATGAGTTATAAGCAATTAAAGAACGAGGTACTTTACGCCTGAAAGCAGGCAAACGGGGCAACACGGTAGGTAACGTCGCTCGCTGCACAGTGGTGCTCAGTCGTAACTACAGTAGCGCATGAAAGTTTAAGAGAGAGAGAGGACAATATATTGTACGTCAAGGGGTTAAACGTTGATAGAGATTGTTAGGATTAGAGATAGAAATTTGCATAAAAATGTTTTCTTAGATCGGAAGATATGGCCCCATATCCGCAAGACGCGCAATGCCACTGGCTCTTGGACTATCCTCTCTATCAAATCCAGATCTATCAGTACTGGACGTTCTGAACAAATATAGTCACGACAATGACAGTGATGTTGCCAACAACGCCATCTTTGCTCTCGGTCTCGTCGGCGCTGGGACAAATAATGCACGCCTCGCTATTATGTTGAGACAATTGGCCTGTTACCATGCGAAGAACCCTCAGCATTTGTTTCTTGTTCGAATTTCCCAGGGTCTTGTTCATCTTGGCAAAGTAATAAAAAAAAAAAGACAATCGAGGGGTCTGGAGTAGCAAGACATTTTTTTTTTTAGAAAAAGCATGTTTCAAATATTTTTCGTAAAGGAAAAATTCAACAAAACATTCAGAATATATTAATCAATATTTTTTTAGTATTTTCTTTGAATCTTAAGAATTATAAATTTGCCTTAAAGATAATTGGAATAATTTTTTGGTATAAACTTGAATTAACAGAAGAGTGGGGGCTGTGAATCCTCAAAAGAGGAATGGAAAACAAAATTCACAGAACATATTTATAGGAATGTGCATTGGTTACAGTAAATCAATTTGATAAAATAGAAAATTTTTGATGAACTGTTAAGTTCACCATTCCTATTCCAAACGTCTCAGTGGTACTTATCCTAATAAATGAATTAATCAGTGGACTTATTAAAACGTTTTGTTAGGGCACGTTGTCTATATCCCCGTTACGATACGCTTCTAAAGTATTAGATAGAGCCGCCCTGGCTGGATTGATGGTGGTTCTCGTTGCGTTTCTTGACTGTCAGAATTTGATCCTGTCGAAATCACATTATCTGATGTACTGTCTGGCACTTGCAATGGAACCCAGGTGGCTGGTCACCTTGGACGAAAACTTGCAGGTATTTTAATTTAAAACTACATTTTATAATATTTTAAATTTAAATTTAAATTTTAAAACAGGATTTTAAATAATTATTTTTAACACTTTTGTTCATTTCTCGTGTATTTGTTTATTTATGATTAGTGGGGTAATTATATGATTATACTGTAATTCTATTGCAAGTTTCTATCTATCAATCACACTTAATTTAGTAAAATAACATAGAAATTAACAAAGCTTTTGTACTCATCTGTATTTGCCATCATTCTAGTAGAAATGAAGAAAATAGGATATAGAGATATAACTTGATAGTTCTATGTATAACAGAACTTGTCTCATTTTTTAATATTGTATTCAGGTATTCTACCATCTCAACAGAATAACTGTTACTCTAATAATATTTAATTTAAAAAAACTGTTGATCTTTTTAATATTCGTCTTAATATTTAAATATATCAAATTCGGTATAAAAAAGTAATTATTCTATTATTAGAAAATTCTTTTATCTACAGTACTTTTGTTGTTCTAATTATTTCATACATGGGAGGCTCTACCGTATTCGAAACTGATTAAACTACGTTTTGAGCAGAGTTTACCGGTCTCCGTGAGAGTTGGCCAATCGGTTGACATTGTGGGTAAAACAGGCAATCCTAAATCCATTTCCGGTGGCTACGTTCACACAACACCAACATTACTTTCCTCTGGCGAAAGAGCAGAGCTCGCACTGGACGAGCACGAGCCGTTGTCTAGCATTTTGGAAGGCTTTGTTATCCTCCGGGAGAAGTTGAACGCCCCCTAGACGCACAGCTGAAAACGAGCAGACAAGATGGCGGATAATAAAAGAGAACGCCGGTTTTGCGAAAGGCAACGCTGGGACAATATGGTTTCTTTATTTCACGAGATAGTAGTAATAAGAAACATGGTCGACAGAAGTATAGTATATGTATTATGCAAGGCGAAGAACTTACTAGGAACCAAAAGGCGGTACGACGAGTCGTTTAATATGATACATTCTGTAATGTTGTCTATCATCTTCCATGCGGTTCGAAATAAAAAAAAAAAAGAAAATATAGAAGTTTGTGTGTGTGTATGTGTGTAAAATTTTCAAGAGAAAACGTAGAAGGGAAAAATGTCGTACATTTGACGGATCGATAAAACACGCGTGTTTCGCAGACGCATCACTCTCGACGACAACAATGAGAACGTGGAGGGTACATAATAAGTGATGCGAGCGAATGTTCGGTCGCGTCGATGAACACGTTGACAGTGAACGGGTAAGTCAGCTTTTGCGTTTATTTAATCTCGGGGACTAGCGGAAGCGATGTGCTTTATACAACAGAAACATACATTTTGGTTCGCATTGCACGGTATAAACGACAACGGTGCACCATGATCTGACATTTGGTCATTGTACGAGGGGGTCAGTTTTTATCATCCAGTCGATATCACACGCATATACATACTAGAAAATAATGACAGAACACCGTCATTTATACGTGTCTAAAGGTGTAGTTGTGTTCTTGGTATACACCTGGCTTGACGATGATATAAAAGACCCCTGAATCACTTTTCACGATCAATCGTTGTTGTGGCTCATCTTCGATCGAGCATGAAATGCGATGAAAAAGAAGTAACATAAAAAGAGAAAAACGAGTGATCCATGAAGATAAAGGTAACACCGGAAGAACACAAGCGACGTTTTACAAAACTTTTGAAAACTAATTGTCGTTTTTTTTTTTAAAACTCGTTCTATCGGTAAAACACTGCAAAACGAAAGATAAATGTTGCAGTTTATTGGTTCTGATAGTGTGTACAAAAGCAGACCACAGGAAACGAGAAACGATGTCACGCGGATAAAAGCGGGAACATACTTATGTCCCGTCACGTGACATTTGAAAAGTGTAAGCCTATATACTTTTATTGTTTGAAATCGATTAAGAACACATTACGTTACACTGTTTACAGCATGACGTAGTACATTGTCACGTGTAGACATATTTCACGTTGTCCCAAAAATTGCATTTCACGTGAAGTCACGTGAGGTGACATAAGCGTGTTTCCGCCTTAAAAGATCTGTATCTCTATCCGTTTTGGTCTTCTAGGCACGAATACATTACGTGGAAACAACATATTCTTCTGTCACGCGAAGTGCACGGTTACCACTTTCCTCTTGTTTTCGCTTTCTTTCTCTTCTTTTTCGTATCGCGAGCTCGTGTCATAAGTTCTCGTATTGCACAAGATCATGGAGCACGTTCTCGGTTCCCCATGTTGAAACGAAGCCAGGAGAAAAAAACTCCAGAAAATTGCACGAACGTACGCATGGGGTACTTTGTCGAAGGTGGCTCCCTCTCAAGCGAGAGACTGGCGACTAACGGCTTCCCGTGTTCAAAAATGTCCGCCGACATTTACATATAGGCACGTATGACTTAGGGTAAGAGAGGCAAAGTGTAAAGTAAAACGCGACTTCCGGCTCATTTTTAAAATACGCGTACACACACCCGCGTGTATACTTTTTTCGTATCGGATTGAAAACTTTTCTCTCTTTATTTTTTTTTTCCTTCTTTCGAAATGTAACGTTGCTGTCAATTTCGATTTGCGTGCTGCCAACCAAAAATTTTGGACCATTTTCCAATATATCGAACGAATTTTGTTAATAATATAAAATTAATACCGTAGTTGTCAACATTTTTTAATTTCTTCTTTCTTTTTAAATTATTGTATTCTCTGAAGCGTATAATGGTCCCAATTTTTTGACCCGCAGCGTACCGTTCTATTCGTTCGAAAATTCTACCGGTTCAAACGCAATCGTTCCATTTCAACGTACGCACACTCTTCCTCTTGCGTGTTCAGCTTGCCGCCTGACGTGCTCGCATGGTATAGAAGAACTGACTCTGGTAAATATAGTTTCTTTTTCTTCCACTTCTGGACAATTTTCATATATCCACAATACAACATGGATACGTATTCACGATATTATATACTTGTTTTTTTATAATATATCTTTAATCGCCCGCACTGCAGAGCGTTTTTTTTGCGTATCATCGATACAAGTCAGAGAAATCGAGTAGAAGGAAGTGTTATAACAACTATACAATAGGTATAGCTTATTGACAAATACGTCGCTTGCATACGTGCTTAAAAATAGCGGAACGGCATGCAAATTCGACGGCCATATTTAAATAGATGGATAATTATTTTACGTCAACCGGCAAGCTGATAATTCCTCCTATCTATTTATACTTTAAACTTTTCATGCTGCTTATAGTAAAATATAATAATAATAATAATAATAGTTAAAAATTAATAATAATTATAATTACGATAATAATAATGATAGCTCCTATGATAGTAGCGCTTTTTTGTGTTATAACCCTTTGCAAGTAGTAAGTGTGTTTGTTTTGTGTGATTCAAGCGAATTTTCAAAATGGTACATACCTACACGTACATATATCTTTTTTTTCGTACCTCCGTTGTTATTTTTCTTTCATTTCTATTGACGTTTGTCATTCATTTATTTACAACAACGCATGCGTATTAACGAGTATTACCATTTTTCTCTGGCAGCTATTCGCTTTGAATCTCTCATATAGATACTCTTGTGGCGCTGTTTTTTTTTTATACGTCGACCTCTGTGGGTAAACTGTAAAGTTACAAGACGATGTTTTCGTTAAATGATAAAACCTCAGACGATCTTGGTCTCCGCTTTACGTTTATCTACTTTCCTAAAATTATTATTATTCATCTACTGTCTTCGCTTTTCAAATCATGAACATATCATGATGAAAATCAGAGTACACTCTAAATACAAGACAATAGCTTTTCCACTCTTTCTTTTTTTCCCTTAGACACTGTTTTCTTTCGAAACAGCTGTCGATAATATAGCAGTCAATATACGTACAATAATATCATCCTCCTCATTCTTAAACCATGAATGTGTAAATTCAATAAACTGTAGAATCTGACACAGTTTAATGTAAAATACAGTCAGAAAATTCTGCGAATTAAAATTGTTTGAAATTTATCGTTCTAACGTAAAGTTAACGATAAAGAAGAAAGTAATATACATCTTCGCTAAAAAAGGTGAACATTTTTTCACATTCATAGCTCCGACACGAGGGGAGTCGATTATTTTCTTTATCTTAACAATGTCGGATCAAGCGTTCGAACGTTTCAACGTTTTCCCCCTCTAAGCAGGGGTTTCTTATCTCCTAATCACAGAAACAGATGAACATATTATTTTCTTTCTCGTAGTTTTCTTTGTGAACAGCAAAACATTCTCCCGAGGAGAGCACCGAAGACACAGGGCGATAAAACGATTTGTCAAACGATCAAGCTGCCACTGTGGATTCGTTGCCGAGAGAACAAAATTGACGACGAATGGTAGTGCTTATTTTTTGTGTACATGTGTGTGTATGCATGTATCACGACGAACATGTGTTTACACGTGGCTGAGCGTGTGTATGTAGTGCGTGTTTCACACGTGCTCCGTGGGCGTACGAGCGCGCGATCGTGGATCCCTCTGTCGTTCCGCATTCGCAACGATGGCGATGACAACGATGTTTTGAGCATCGATGGTGGCCGTGATCGAAAACTGGCACGGGAACGTTGATTCTTCTTGGACACGTGCCCCTTTTTTCTCTCATGGTACAACACCTGCCACGTTGAAGGAATGTACACACTCTGTAGTACGGTAACACAGTCGTGACACGATGAAGGTAATAAGTAGAACACGTGATGGCGTGGTCGTTGCCGGTTAAAACAGCCGGGCACGTCTTTTGATCTCGTTACGACGCCACTGCGGCAGTCTGTAGAACTCGGCACGAGTGCACTGTAGAACTGCCTCGAATTCTGCGTCGGAAAGATGCCGCTGCAAAGGAGTACAAGCGAGTGTGATTAAATGTGATCGTCATTGAACAACGGTGAAGTGATTACGTTCATTGGTGAAGAAAAAGAATCCGGTTTTTCTGATAATTGCTTTATCGCTCGATTCGCTTAGATCATCGATAATTCGATTTCTTTTTACGCTCGAGCTTCCGTGGCACGTAACCTCTTTTTTATTTAGCGAAAAGGAATTCGTCGGGGGGGAAATTAAAATTCTTTCCTTTTTTAGACGCCATTAATTATGCGTGTAGACGGTTAATAATGCGTGTTACGAGGTAACTCGTTCGAGTCGTAAGACGGAGAAAAAAGAAATCAAAATGAATCATAATTAAATATAAGTTGAGTAGAATAACGTTCATTGTTAGTAAAAAGAAACAAATATATCGGAAGACCTTTGAAACAAAAAGAAATCATCGCAAACGAAATTGATTTAATGTGTCTATGAATGGTTAATATATATGTATGACTATAACTGAAGGGAGATTAGTAACGAATGAACAAAATCAATGAATGATGTTAAGATAATTGAATGTTAAAAAAAGGAATAGGTCAAAATGATAGTTTTTATAAGTTAACTCAGTTTTTGTAATAAAACAGCTTTTTAAATCAATTCTACCCCTTCTTGACTGTGCATAGTTATCGTTAACCCTTTTCGTCAAATATGCAAATTTTAACTAATTAATTTTAACCCCCTGACATATAAATAAAGCGAAATTTGTTGTGTCGGAAAAATACTATTTAATTTGGTTCAACTGAACAGTTAGGTATGAGCAAGCTTAAAAACACAACATTTTATTTTAAAATTTGCATTGCTGTACAACATTTAATCAGGTTCAGATATAATGTTAATGGACAATAATTAAGTAATATTATAGAATAATAAATTAATAATTCTGTAAAGTATGAAACATTTCAAAACGTCTCCCAGACATCATTGCATGTCAAGGAAGTTAATATAAGCGAATCTTAGTAAATATTTTACACTTGAAACTCTTTGAAGTTAATACTGTTAGACGACTAACAGTCACCCTCTCCAATACAAAGGGTTAAACGTCTCGATTACTCACCTCGAGGTTGCAACGATCCACGTCGGCGGGCAGCCTGTAGTTGGTGATGACGAGCAAATGGTAAGGATAGAGTTTCGGGGGTTCGGATGGCGCTGTCCCCATGTCTGGCAGTGATCTCCTCACGTGATGGCCCCCGTGACTTCCGACTACCGAGCCTAGGCCACCTGTATACGTGGTGGATGATGGCAGCATGCCACCATCATTCTGAAGCACCGTTCAATCCGTTAATCTTTCGTTGCAACGAGATCCACTTTCACGTGTAATGAGCGTTAATTAGCGGTGCTATTAGCCGTTGAAAAGTTTCTCGCATAAATTAAATTGAATTGTTAAAAAAAAATTTCTTGCTCGATATTCTTCTTTGCTCGTAACAAACAAAATGAATTCGAACATTTTTTTTTAAAGAGTTGCGAGAATCTTTTTCGTTCTGCAACGAATCGATTATTGTTCGTTACAAGATCCAATATACAGCAGTGTCCGCTTAAGTGACCACGGGTCTGTCCGCTTAAATGTCCTCCGCCAAAAAACAAGACATCAGTGAACAATGTCTCGTTTTCACTTGTACACGAACACGGCTTGGTCCAGACCGGTGGTCATTTAAGCGGACACAGCTGTATTTTGCAGCAACAACAAATAATCAGCGAAACACCGCGTTTGTTAACCCATCAAGGACAAACATTGCGTCGACGCAACGTTTCATTCGCTGGATTTTTCGATCAATTCGCGAAACTATAGAATTTTGCCTCTTAACCCATTTACATCCAAGCGCGGAATATTTTACGAGCTGTGACTTGCTTTTAGTACCAGTCGCTGAATATTCTTCATCTGCCATAGATCACGTTTGATTAGGGATATGTTGGTACCCGAAACTAAACTTGGATCGTGTCGAGTCGGGAAATTATTCTCAGGATCGGTTTGGCTCCCGGAAGTTCGTAAAATTCGGGTCCCGATTAATATTACAGTTTTTCAGGATTCTGACTCGACTCGACCCGAGTTTAATTTTAGATAGTCGCACACCCCTACGTTTGATCCCTCTTATGAGCATCTCCATCTACAGCAGAGTTCATTATATTCTTGACAAATTTTACTTTTGTTTTAAAAAGTACCATGTTGTTAAATAAACTCCATGGACAAGTGATGCCTGAGAAAGATACCTTATGCAGAGTCGTGATACAAATGGGTTAACATTGCAGTTACACAAAATTATTGACTGGTTTCTTTTTCAGAACTACAAAATGTTGAAAAACCAAAATCTGGCGGTGTAAATTAACACGTTGAACGCCACGGGGGTCACCGGGTGACCGGCACTCAAATTGGCAGTGGTACTATAGAGGTCACTGGTGATCGGCACTTAACTTGACAGTGGCGCCATGGAGGTCACCGTTGACCGCCACGCTCAGATTGGTAGAAAAACATAATTTGAACAAATGGCAATAATTATCGATTTTTTTATTATCACCATCGTTAATGTAACGGCGTGAAAAAATTAATGCGGTATAAAACATCTAAAACTAGTTATACACCGTAATTTATTTATTGTAGATAATATTTCAACAGTCTTAATACGTTGAATGCCACGGGGGTCACCGGTGATCGGTACTTAACTTGTCAGTAGCGCCATGGAGGTCACCGGTGACCGACGCGCTCAAATTGACAGAAATACATGATTCAGAAAAATGTCAATAATTATCGATTTTTTTATTATTACCATCGTTAATGTAATGGCGTGAAAAAATTAATGCGGTATAAAACATCGAAAACTAGTTATACAGTGTAACTTATTTATCGTAGATAATAGTATATGTATCGTGGCGCCACGATGAATTTTCTATTATGCAGTACATACGCTATTGAAATATTACCTACAACAAATAAGTGTAACCTACTTTTAGATATTTTATACTGCATTAATTTCTTCACACCATTATAATGAAAAATTGATAAGTATTGACATTTTTCTAAATTATGTGTTTCTATCAATTTGAGCGCGGCGGTCACCAGTGACCCCCACGGCGCCACCGCCAAGTGGAGTGCCGGTCACCGGTGACCCCCGTGGCATTCAACGTGTTAACCCTTTGCGGACGGAGCAGTAAAGAAAATAGTCACGTCGCGCGTTTGTGTTATAAAAATATTTTGTATTTAAATAAGTTTTTGTAATTAAATAAGTTTGCTGTATTTAAATAAGTTTTTGTAATTAAATAAGTTTGCTGTATTTAAATAAGTTTTTGTAATTAAATAAGTTTGCTGTATTTACATAAGTTTTTGTAATTAAATAAGTTTGCTGTATTTAAATAAGTTTTTGTAATTAAATAAGTTTGCTGTATTTAAATAAGTTTTTCATAAAATCTAACAAAATCATAAACAAACAAATTTAGGCCAACTTGACTTCTTAGGCTAGTATACCCATGCGTATCTTATACGTGTCGTTTACGACAGACAGACGCCAGCCGCAGCGCGAGAGTTGGGCGGATATATCCGACACTCGTCCGCAAAGGGTTAAAGAATGATCGAAAGAGAAAACTTAGTTTGTCGAATTAATCGAAAACAAATCACAAAAGGAAGCAACGTTACGTTAATGTCCAACGTTCGTCCTCAATGGGTGTCACGAATTAACGAACAGAACTATAGCTAGACTGAAACGAGTGGTAAGAAACTGGTACTTTCGATCGTTCTACATTCGTAAGTTAATGAGTATATGAATCGATGATTGTTGAATGTGTTATTCGATTCGTAGAAAAAAATAGAACGAAGCAACCTCATCGACCGGCACGCGGTTCGCACGCACAAACTCGTCATGCACGTTAATCAATTTCAGTGCACGCGTATAGTTCCGTTTTCCGTCTGGTGTATGCAGATTTATGCAACGGATGCAGAGTATGCAGTCAGGTGACGAGAAGACACCGCGGAATTGGTTACGCGTGTCGGTCTTATTAACGTAAACCCGAGGATTTCGATCATTTTCGAAGCTGTTATTATAAACGTCGCGATGATCTTCTAATCGAGAAACTTACATCGTGTTATCGGAACGAAAATCGACGAAAAACAGATAAAAAGAACATAATGTACATGTATAATATAGCAAGCTACACAACAAGGTCGTGTTGTGTCTTATCGATCTATCGAAATGGGAAGCCGAATTCAGCCGTTTGGTGTACCATAAGACATCGCAAGCTATATCAGCTAAAAGAGAGTCTCGCGCGATCTCTCCCTTCAGTATGAACAAAGTCAAATATGCAAACTTCAAATATGCCAAGGCGAGAAAAAAAAAATGATAAAGAAGATCGTACATAGAGATGCGAATAAAAATATCTGTAAAGAAAAATTAAAAAAAAAAAAATAAAGAAAGAAAGAAAAGTACACGATAATAAAAATGCTTCAGCAAATGTACAGCATCATGCGCAAATCAAATGTACAAGTCTGTATGTACAGAACGTTATTATACATTATGTATAAACAAACCGGGGACGCTTTTTGTTATGTACAGACGCGTGTGATCCGATCGGTCTACGATATATGCGAACGATTCCACCGACACACACGCGTTTCCTTCGTTTCTCTACGCAAAACCCCGCTCTCGTTAGCTCGCGCTAGCTTTTAGGGTCATCGCTCATTTATCAGCATAGCCCCAATTAGACATCGGACCAACATCGTCGCTTTTGTGTCAGTCCACTCTCGTTAATCAGCGGAACACGGAAACGACACCATTCGGTTGTTCACGTGACGGAGAATCGTATGTGCTTCTCTGGTTTCCCAATTGAGAACGAAGACGATGAATGAGTACAGTTGTGCGACGAAAAATTACTCTTCCGCAGCTAGTATTAGATCGTAGTATTAAGCAGTGATTATTTTGAGAGATGTAGTCAATCTATAATACAATTAGTGTAATTAAATCTATATAGTATTGATTATATTTAATAGGATCTAATAAATTTAATTGAGTAACAATGTACATGGAAATGTTGTAATCAACACAAAAATATTTAAAATAATAAATTTAATATATATACTATCGTAGTATTAAATAGTGATGATTTTGTGGGATATAGTCAATTTATAGTACGATTAACGTAATTAAATCTATATAGTAATGATTAAATTTATTGTGATCTAATAAATTTAATTGAGTAATAATGTCGTAATCAATAAAAAAGTATTTATAGAATAATAATTATACTAATAAAATATATAAATTAATAAATTTAATATATATACTATCGTAGCATTAAATAGCGATTATTTTGAGGGATATAGTCAATTTATAGTACGACTAGCGTACTTAAAACTATATAGTATTTATTTTTTATTGTGATCTAATAAATTTATTTGAGTAATAATGTCGTAATCAATAAAAAATATTTATAGAATAATAATTAAATTAATTGTGATCAAATAAATTTATATATACTATCGTAGTATTAAATAGCGATTATTATGAGGGATATAGTCAGTTTATAATACGATTAGTGTAATTAAATCAGCGAAACATTCGTGTCGTTAAGGCAAACGAAACGAATTGTGCTGATGTTGTTAGGTGGACACGTTTCTATTAAAATACATGTAACGTCGTGAATTTATCGACGATGGTCTGATGTTGTTTCGGTGTTGTGCTGATAAACGAACGACGACCCCTTAACGTTTCACGATCAACGCACGGCAACGACAATGTTTATGCTGTTAAAGTAATTCATAATGCAAAACAAGCTACAAACCATGCTAATTCGCCGGGAGTAGTATGGGGCTGTGGTACATACCAATGCCCGTCGATCCACATCCGTGATGCTGCCTGTCGATACTAAAATTGGGGAAAAAAAAATGGGAAAGAAAACCATGTCAAACCATGTTGCACAAACCATTTCGTTTTTAAGTTAAGTACGGTCTCTCTCGATCGATCCGGTCGATCGTATTCCATCTGTTTGGAGGAAAAGTGGAAAAATGTAAAAGAGAGAGTGTGTGAGAGAGAAAGAGAGAGAGATTTGTAATTTTTTTTTTTTTCTTTCGAGGAATACGATCGACTCGATCGAGTCGCTAATAAATGGAGGCGCGCGGAATCCAGAAAATGGCGGGAACCGATGTTTGGGAGACGGACGAAAAGATTTGGGTTGGATTGGATTGGAATGGGATACTGAAGACAGCTGGGTTCCTGAAAGACGAGTTTAACTTCGAGAATTCTCGAAATCTCAACGGACTAAAAAATGTCGGGGATTCTTGAAAGAGTTTGGATTCATTTTCAAGAATCTTGATTTCCTCGAAATCTGGTTCGAATCCTGAAAAAATTCTTATTCAACCTGTGATTTTTGAAATTTTAAAGAATTCGGAATTCCCCCGAAAAAGAATCTCAATAATTTCGAAATTTTTAGCTTCTTAACGCTAGAACTATCAGAGTAATAAAAATAATTTACCTGTAATTTTTCACAGAAGCTTGGTAAATTTACTGATGTACATTTTCAAAAATTTATTATGGTTGCCTGAAAAAATGCGAAGCTTTGACTATTATATATTTTGCTAAGTGCAAAAGGTGGGACTAGTCTTAAAAACAAATGTCGCATTTAAAAATCCTGAATTTTCTCGAAAATCCCAAAAATAAATGTCGTTTCTAAAACTCCCGAATTTTCTCAGAAATCCCCAAAATAAATGTCGCTTCTGAAAATCTCGAATTTTTTTGAGATTCCCAAAAACAAATGTTTTTGAAAATCCCAAAAATAAATATCGCTTCTGTAGATCTCGAATCTTTTAGAGATTCCCAAAAACAAATGTCACTTTTAAAAACCCTGAATTTTCTCGAGAATCCCAAAAATAAATATCGCTTCTAAAACTCTTGAATTTTTTCAAGATTCCCAAAAATAAATGTTGCTTCTAAAAATCCCGAATTTTCTCAAGAATCCCAAAAATAAATGTTTCTAAAAATCTCGAATTTTCTCAAGATTCCCAAAAATAAATGTCGCTTCTGAAACTCCCGAATTTTCTCAAGAATCCCAGACGTCTTCGAGACCCCTCGTCCCGTTTCAACCTGCAACTCTCGGTATCCCGCGCACCTCGACCCGTTGAAGCAAACGTTCGACGATGTGTACGAGGTTACCAATTATACGACCTGAAATCGATTCTCTAAGCTACACGATAACACGTGTAGCAGCTGTCAACGGACAAGGTTAATAATCGTATCGTGAAGTCACGTAATCGGCGAGTAGGAGGCACTGTCACTTGGGCACACCATAAATTCTGGTTAATGGATCAAACAAGTCTCGATCACGTATTATATGCAATCTTTTAATCTAACATGAAATCGTACCGTTCGAATCGTGATACTCAAGCGTAATGATAATTAAACCAAAGATAGAATAGACGAGAGAGAAAGATAGAATCGGAGAGAGCAAAATAGAAATAGAAATAGAAATAGAAATAAAATAGAATGGAGAAGTGACAGTGTACGATAGAGGCAAGGATGCATTAGTGTTAAAGCATGCTCACGTATTAAGCTGTATATAACCGAGAGCAGAATAATCGAGAACCAAAAAATATGTATTGTTCTCTGCTCGTCGTTCGAATTAGAAAGAAAATTAACGTTAAAACTTAAAAATTAAGAAGAAAGAAAGCATGTACAAATGTTGGAACGTTTGAATGTATCATGTATAAGTGAGAGCTGCAAGATAACCGTATGTATATATGTAATGTAATGTAACGTGTGTGTGTGTGTGTATATATATAATATATGCATGTAGATGTGCGATGAGTTTCCTTTCAGCGTTTACTCACTATCTGATTTGCCAGACGAGAAATCAGTGCTGTGCGTCTTGTCTCCCATCCCACTGAACGAATAATCACCCTAGACGACAGAAAAGCGTAAATCTTAGGAGAGATCGAGGCACAAGCGTCGAGGGGTTGATTCATTAAGATCTAACGGATAATTAACAAAACGTGTGTGTATCATATATATATATAATATGTATACATAAAAATTGCTATCTCTACTACACAGCAAATTTCTTTCTTTCTTTCTTTTTTTTCCATTCTCTCTGTACTTATGACGTTCTTTCGTTAGATAATAATAAAAAAAAAAAAAAAAAAAAAAAGAGATATACATATCACAGCAACAACGGTGCAAGAAGAGATCTGTTGTTTTGGTCGTCGAATTGTGACGCGGTGCAAGACTTACAGGGAGAGCAGATACAGAACCGCCGGTCGAGGAGAAGGTGTGACTTCGCGGTGCCAGACCGTACCCTGGCTTCGGGATGTGCCGAAGGGAGCTCACAACTGGTTTCAAATCAGTCAATCGACAGTATTACTGATTAGTGTCAAACGGGAACAATGGATTTCGTTCATTCCCATACGAATGCCCAACGTTCGCCAAGAGAAAGTAACGTTTCCGTTAACGGTAAAGGGATGGTTGTACACGATATATGTGTATCATATAACGGGGTGACGATTTTGCTTCGGAGGTGTTTTCTCGGTTCGTTTCGCTCGTTTCTCATCGAGGGATCTCGCCCTACCTTTTTTATTTTTTCTTTTTTTTTATCCACGGTGCAACCTCGATTATTCGAACTAGTATTACAGGAAAGAGAAACGAATTGAAAATGGTCTCTTTAATCGCTAATTTCGTAAAACGACGATTATGGAAATATTATTATGGATATTTGTGAAATTTTAATATCTGATATGGTTTAAAAAAAAATAAATTTGTTTAAATTTATTAAAATTTAGGTTAAATTATGTTCGAATATTCGACGTTCTATTGTGCACACAATGGAAATTCCTTTATCTGAGACTTTTCGCTCGTTTCTCATCGAGGGACCTCGCCCTACCTTTTTTCTTTTTTCTTTTTTCTTTTTTTTTTTATCCACGGTGCAACCTCGATTATTCGAACTAGTATTATAATAAAGAGAAACGAATTCGTGGCCGGAAATAGTCTCTTTAATCGCTAATTTCGTAAAATGACGATTATGAATATTTGTGAAATTTTAATATCTGACATGGTTTAAAAAAAAATAAAATTGTTTAAATTTATTAAAATTTTGGTTAAATGATGTTCGAATATTCGACGTTCTACTGTGCATACAATGGAGATTCCTTTATCTGAGACGTCGTTATCTAAATATTTTAACGATCTTCTATATGGATTTTTGTGTTATTTTGCAACCAAAAATATGAGATTTTTAAATATTGAAACAAATTTGCAATTTGGTTGATTTCTATTTGAACGAATGGAGTTTAAATGTAGAGCAAACTGATTGTTTTATTATACGAAGATTCCATTATTTAATAATTTTTGTCGCTCTATTAGTTCAGATACGGGAGTCTCTACTGTACTTATGTCACGAAGAAGAGGATTTAGTGTTAAAACTGTAATTTTCCAAAACAGCACAAGTTTATCAAGTATCGCACCCAAAGAAGCAGTTTCTTTTGTTGCATTCTCAATTTTTTTTTATCAACATTTGTGATTCTTTTTTGCGTTACTTAAACACTAAAATCATCGACAATTAACCCTTTGTGCACTCCGTTGTCCCTTCTCAGGGGACATTACAATTTATTAGTGATTCCGGGGAATCAACTTATATAATGCATGTTTCTGTGAAGTTTTCTGTTAAAATGGCACAAGATATCAAATTAAAATATGGTACAGTTACCAATATGTATATACAAAAAAAAAATAGTGATTTTGAGAAACCGAAAATAGGTTCATCGAATATATAAAAATCAGAAATAAAAATCAAGTTAAAAATTACACGAAAAAATTCTTCAAATAAACAAAACAAATCTATTTTCACCTTTTACGAGAAACCATCGGAAAAATTCTCTGTATGTTTACAAAATTTCCACGAAAAATTACGAATTGGTCGTTTCGACTTCTCAACTGGTAATTCTCGAATACATCCAACAAGTCCAAACGAACTGACAACTAATCGTATCGATGATAATTCATATGACGTCGTCGAAAAGTGGGCTCGTGCTATTTTGGAATTCATGACTTCGCTTGTCTTTGACGACGATCTCTTTTTTTTAGGGGAAGAAAAGAGATCGTCGATGGCGAAGGGAGGATAAAAGACAAAAAAAGAAAGAAAAAAAAATTCGGTACAGCGTAAAAGATAGGTGGTCCCCTCTCTGTTCGAGCGTTTTCACATCGAGCTTCGTCGACCTGCTTATATCGCATCCCCACGGCAAGAAGGTGGAACGTACCCGATATATGTTCAATGTGCACAAGCGTTATTTCTCGTACAAATATACTGTGCAAGGTAAACACGCACGTGTGTACAACGAAAGAGAATTAAAAAAATAAATAAATATATATTTATATATATATGTATGTATATTATATTCAAATACGTAGAAGCCAGCACCTGTGTGTATATACGAGGTCTGATCAAAAAGTGACGAGAATTTCTTGAATTTTTCGTTATTTCCTCTTTCTACTATTATTCACAATTATCATTGCAATTTTTTAGTCATTTTGGATGCACAATTGCATCGGACGTCATCGCATTATCACTGAACTGAGGATTTTCATGCAAATTCATATTTTTCTATCTAAATGCAATTAACCCTTTGACTGAGGAAGACTCTGAGCCGAAACGCTTCGCGTCGACGGCATGCAGCCGGTACTAACTGTCACTGGGGACTGAATACTTTTTCACGCAATCTGAATCTGTTCGGCGGTGTATTCAATTGTAATATTGTACAGAATCAAATTACTGTTACTTTATCCACTCCAAAATTAATATTTTTCAATTTTTTAAATATTTTTTATCTTCAATATATATATTATTTATTCGTCAAGGGTAAAGTTTTAAAACGCCATAATTTGACAATTATAATGTATTATAAAATATATAAAATGAAATGTACAAAACGAACTCCAAACCATACATAACTTTTGTCAAATGGCAGATGAACAGATGAAACGAATTTAAGATATAGGGAAAACTGACGAAATAAACGAGATTTTTCTTGTTGATAAGCAACAAGGTATGTTGTTTCTGAGTGTTACACGGATATGATAAAATAATTTCTTGACAAATTCAGTAAGACAGCAGTAAATGATCAAAGCCGTCGCCGAGCGCACATGTGCGCCCATAGTCTATATCGACGGCTTGTGCTGGGCGCAAATGTGCGCCCATAGGCCACAGCGACAGTTTTCGCTGGGCGCATATATGCGCCCGTAGCAGTCAAAATTAACCCTTTGACTGCGGCGCGCTCTCGGACGAAACCATCAATATGGACGGTGCGTTTTTCGCTTGTCGGTCGCTACAACTGGTTGTCCACTGACTAGTGACCAAAACAGTACCCGAAAGTTTGATACCATTTTAAGGGATTAAAAATAATAATGACAAAGTAATAATGGCATATTTAGTTGCCATGTTACATAGGACAATAAATTCTATGTTGAATTAATCAGTAAAACAGTAATAAAGGTGTTATAGTAAAGAAATACAGAGGACGTATATTTACGCCTTTCGTATATATTGATGGACTTGTGAAGGCGTATATTTACGCTTTTAGCAGTCAAAGGGTTAACATATTATATCCCATGTTAAATCAATCGATAAAACAGTAAAATATGTTATAGTAAAAAAATGCAGAGGGCGTAACTTTACGGCTTTCGTATATATTGATAAACTTGTGAAAACGTATATATACGT
>JAOPTO010001722.1:0-21852 GCA_033822845.1 Tetrapedia diversipes
GTGTTCCGTCCTACGGAACAACAGCGGGAAGTTTTCCTTGGCATATTTACGACATGAGCGTGCCGGTAATGCTATTTTTGAGGACGAAGAAACCGTCGCGTATTTCTGCTTAATTTCAAACCCTCTTAACGTCCACAGAGGGACAACAGTCCTAATTTCGAGTCAACCGTATCTCCTCAATAGCCAAGCCCGTGTCGTAAATAAGGGACTTTCAATAGACCTGGCGCCCAGCCGACCACCGCACTCGAGAGGCACATAGGGCCCAGCGGAATTTCCCCTTCGTTGCCTAGATCCGGGAAACCTTCCCGCTCCGAGTGACTTGCCCCACCCCCGTTCTCGAAACGCGTGCTAAGGGCACAAGGACGGGGGTAGGTGGTACTCAGGGCATACGCTGATTGGAGTCTTGACTTTTTGACTTCAACCAATTAGCGTATCGTCTTGAGGTATGGAGGAGTGACCAGTCGAACTCCTCCATATAAAAACGAGTCACTTCGGCGCCGAAAAAACGCATTCGCTAGTATAAAAATATATCGCTTACAACAAGTCGCAATCCGTTAACGGCACATCGATATCAAGCCATTGGCACATCGTTCGGTGCCCCTCAATAATTATAACGTACATCATTCGGTACGGTAACACGCCGCGAAGCACGTAACACCACATTGAATCAGTCGTTCAAGATTAAGTTTGCGAACGACAAGACGCAATCGGTAGAATCGGTTGCGCACATCGTGGATTCGCATATTAAGAAATGGCTAGGGGACAATGCAGTGAGGTCGTTGGGATTATCGGAACAAGGAAGTAAGGGACGGGAGTTGACACTGCTTCAACTTCCATCATAAAATCAATTCGGGTGGAATTATTAAATCACTAATGTGATGATTATGTGGTAGTAACATCGGATGTTACTATTGATTGGCACATGTTTTAACCTACAAGCAACTCGCAATGTGCCTCATAAATTTATATAAGGATTTAAATTTAACGGTTCGCTTCTTTTCGGCAATTAAATTTTTCGTTTCATGCATTCTATTTCTAACGCAAAGATATCTCATCGAATTTCTTTTATTATTACTAAGTGAACATTTTGAACCGCCTGCTGCATTAGCTCACCCTTGCTATTGATTTTATTTCTTCAAATGTTAGCAAAACGTAATAGTCTACATAAAAACCTTTTTGAAGGTACATGCTGTGTAAGGGTACTTATCGTGTTCGTTCTGCGCAAGCTGATTCTAACATCGTACAGCTAGACATGTGGCGCAAGCGGTCCTGTAGATTACCATATTCGGTTCAAAGATTTTAATTGCATCGTCTATGGAATCGCGCCATAAAATTGTTTAAAAGGCTCTGTTATCAAGGTGTACGTTAATCTGCCTGACCATTTTCTCAATATCTGCCGTCAATACAAAAACATGAGGCCGAAGCGGAAGAAGTCTATACTCGACTCCTTTATAATCGCGTGATACGCTAGGTAGAAACCCTTGCCGTCTCAATCCTTACTGACCTGTGTCATATGTCCTGATGTGATGTATTCTTGCAAGAACTGTTCGTAATACTTCAAAAGACTAGGATTTCGTTGAAACTTGGACTCTGAAGCATAAAATCATTTCAATATGAGATTCACCAATGCGCTTCTTCCGTTGAGTAAAAGGCAAACGTACCATATATCTTCCATTAGAATCGCGGAATATAGTGTCAACAGTGATTTTCACAGTCTAATTCTTCCTTTAAATAGTACT
The DNA here is from genome assembly GCA_033822845.1 of Tetrapedia diversipes. Taxonomy (NCBI): domain Eukaryota; kingdom Metazoa; phylum Arthropoda; class Insecta; order Hymenoptera; family Apidae; genus Tetrapedia; species Tetrapedia diversipes. The sequence goes on from JAOPTO010001722.1 coordinate 1,740, forward strand.
GTTTCTCAGGAATCTCCTTGATCACACCACTCTTAGACGCTTGGCTCTAGAACACCGTGACAACTGAGTCGAAACACTGGGCACGCGCTCCTCCTAACCGAGTCAGTAAAGAAACGATAGAAGTAGTGATATTTCACCGGCGATTATACCATCTCCCACTTATGCTACACCTCTCATGTCTCCTTACAATGCCAGATTAGATTCAAGCTCAACAGGGTCTTCTTTCCCCGCTAATTTTTCCAAGCCCGTTCCCTTGGCGGTGGTTTCGCTAGAAAGTAGGTTAGGGACAACTATTACTGTACGTTTTAGTGAGCTTTGGGCCGCAAACTGCTCCCGCTCTGCTGTGCCGAGGCGTGTGCCTATTCCCGGCGGCGTTGGGGTAGCTATGAACCGCTGACAAGAGTCACGATCAGATGTTGCGGTCGGCGGGCAGGGAAAGACCCCTCTTTCTCCACTTAAGGGTCATCAGAAGGGTAGACCGTCCCTTGCGGGAGATGACCCACTTAGCCGTTTGGCCGGAGATCTCAGGGGATCTCCGGCAAAACGTTGTCCAGCGGGGACCATGGGGCGGCGGGGTCACCAGCAGCTGCTCGGTCTCATGCGGACACAGGACAAGTCCCGAGATTTAGCCACCACGCAAGAACACCCCCCCTGTGTAGGGGGTGCCCGCGACGCCTGCGAGGTGTGTGTGTGCGTGTGTCTGCGTGCGTGTGTGTAGGTTTCCTGATGCACAGCTTTTAAATGTCTAGTCGCTTCTTCATCACGGCCTCTGCGAATGCACTGAGATGGGGCAGGGTCCTTTCGCGCACAAAGTCCTGAAGCGCACATGGCCACAACACTCCCTCGCTCACCAGTCCGTTTTGGAGCTCCTGACAATCCTGGTACTGAGTCCCCAGTGGGCCTTAGCGAGTCTCAAGAATCCGGAAATGACGCTCTTGGACTTCGTTGTTATGTACTCCACATGGGGTGTCACGCTGAGCCTTGTTCCGAAGTGAACATCAAGGTAGCGGACCGTTGGTTTCATTCTCAAGGTTTTATCCCCTATTCTCACCGAAGGCGGCCTCCTGATGTCCAGGGAGCCCTTCAGATGGATCATCTCTGATTTAGTCTCTGACAGCTTCAGTTTTTGTCTACTGCACCATTCCACAAGCTCTCCAGTGACGACGTTCGCTTTTAGTTCAATCCCTGCTCTGGAGTCCGCACTAATCACCACTATGAGGTCGTCCGCGAATGCATTAGACTCACTTCCAAAAGGGGGGCCCCAGTACCGAACCCTAGGGACACCCCTTCGTCATAATTTTTTCTAGCGACTTCCCAGCACCTATGATGTTTGCCCTCCTGTCCTTGAGGTAGCTCTGCACCAGACCGTACAGGTTCCTCGGACAGCTCCTGCCTTTTTAGGTTCACGAGGATACTGGGCCACCACACGTAGTCAAATGCCCCGGATATGTTGAACAACAGGCCCACCGTATATTTACCCTGGGACTCCCTAACCACGCGGTGCAGCTCCACTATGGCGTCCTCCGTGGATCTGCCTACACGGAAGCCATATTGCCTTTGTGAGGAATGCGAGTCATTGTTCACCAAACTTCAAAGGCGCCCCGCCATTGCCCGCTCCAATATCTTGCCTGTCACCGGAAGCAGCGACATGGGCCTATACGACTTCGGGTCGGTCTTGTCCTTGTCTTCTGCTTTGAGCAGCACTCGGATCTGCTGATATTTATATTGTGTGGGGAATGTCATCTGCAACAGGCAGCTGTGGAGCATGTGCAGGAACTCGGACTGAAGCTCCTGCCATGCCTCCTTAATCATTTTCACCTCAATGAGGTCGTGCCCTGGAGCTTTCTTTATGTTTAGACTATTGATAATTTTCGAGATTTCTTCAGTCGTAAAGGGAGGGCTGTCGGCTTGTGTTTCTATTGTAGAGTTTCTAACGGTTTTGTGCCAGTCTGTTTCTGTTAATTGATCGTCGCTTGGTACTGGTGTGTTTAATAGCATTTGTGCGGTTTCAGTCCATGTACTTGTGTGTGTTCCGGAGATTGCAATATTGCTCCGAGCTGATTCCAATCTGAGTCTGTTTGCAGTTTATATACGAGGCTCCAAGGTTGCCGATTGCCCTCTCCCCCCACGAACCTTTCCCAGCTGCTTTGTTTTGCTTTCCTGACATCAGATGCATATTTATTTCTAACTTTTTCGAAGTTTTGGAGCAAGCGTTTCCTTGCAGTTTCGTCACTAGTTCGCTGCAGCCTATGCCGGGCTTCAAACATCTTTTCTCTCAGTTTCCTGAGTGCTTGACTCCACCACGACACAGACTTGCTATATATCCGTTTTCTCGGAATGGTATCTTTGGCTGCGTCCAACATAATCCTATCTATAGTTTCAGCTATTGTCTGCGCGTCGCCTGTCTCGAGGATCAGCCTGATTTAAGTTATTGCTCGGTTTATGTGCACCCGAAACTCATCCCAATTTGCCCTGTTAATATTAAATCGATTGCCATCTTGTGTTAACTGTGTTGCTTGTTTCGCAAGTACGATTTCAAAAGTTATTAGTCTGTGGTCGCTGTTTATCATGTCAGGGTGAACTGTCCAGTTTTTGATCTTAGTGGCTATTGAATTTGTGGCTATTGTGATATCAATGTTGGATTGGCCGTGAATGTTGTTGAAGGTGGGCGCGTTACCGGTTCTATTAAGTATTATTGGTCTATGTTGTGCAATAAGTTCCTCGAGTGCCTCAGCTCTCTGTTCAGATGTTCCGAAGCGGGGTGTTAGCCTATGCCAGGAGGTCGACGTCGCGTTCGTATCCATACATACAATTAGCTCATTCCCCCGGAGGGTGTTTAAAATTTTTTCCAGCTGCTGTAGGTAGGCGCAAATCGGATCCGAGTGCTGCATATAGGCGCTCACAAAGTAAAACGAGGTGGACTGCAGCACCATTTCGACGCACGTAAAGTGCGTGGAGCAGAGATGCTCGAGCTTTAGGCATTTAATGTCCGGGTTTCGGACTGCTATGGCGGATTTGGGACTCACATTCCTCACCGTACTGTTGAAGGCTCTGGTGTCCAGGATGGTCCTTGTCGTCAGCCCAAGACCCCTGATGATTCCATTGGAATTGTAGGGCTCCTGGAGGGCTATCGCGTCGATTCCCAGCTCCATCATGGACACCCTTACGTCGTCTAATGCTACGCGTGAATTTTGTGCGTTTCATTGAGCTAACCTTACTATTTGCGGAGATCCTATGTTTTCACGTCTATTCCCTATAATTTGTCTTAGAGATTAAATTAGCTAGCGCGAATTTGTAAGCCGGGCACTCCGGTGACCGCGATGAGTGATTGCAGGGCTTAAGCGCGCGCTTGCAATTAATGCACTGCGGGGTTTCAAGTTTCTTAGGACATTCCTTGAACGCGTGTCCTTCGCTACCACAGTGACCGCAGACCTCCTTAGGCACTTTACAGTGTTTGGCCACGTGGCCGGACGACTGGCACTTATAACACCTGCTCACCATAAGATAGTCCCTCACCCTCAGCGAGTGCCATCCCACGTAGGCCCGATCTTGACTGAGGAGGGCTTCTCTTATCTTCGGTGACACCACAAGCACATTGTTAGCAGTTTCTCCGTTTCTGGAGCCAGTCTTGTGGGAAATTTTTATATCTTCATTCACCAGAGTGTTCAGGTTCTGTTGGCACATGCATTTCAGGAACTCCGTCTCACAAGGGAACACCGCGAACTGTCATTCACGGATTTGATTGAAACTTTGTGGGATTATAGAGTGATCAAAGACAAGAATAACGGTACGCTTCATTTCGGCCCAATCGCTCTTTAAGGGTGTGAAAACTAACCTCAAAGTCAAATCGACACTTCCACTTTTTCGCGTATATCTGTTAAAGTATAAGAGACAGAGAAAAATGTTTTAGATAAAAGTTTAATGGTATAACGAGCGCTATAATTTTACTTTAAGAAAATTTTTTGAAATGTCTTCCTTGTTAAAAAAAAAAATTTTTCTTGCGTTATTTTAAACAATTTTTACATTTTCATAATCACTAAAAATATTACGTATTTTATTTTGAATTCAACCATGTATATTATTTTTACTATGCAACACCAACTTATCTAAATATACGACGTAACGTACACCGCGCGCACGATTTCGGCCTAACAACTCACAGTAAGTTACATACTCGGATTTCTTTTTCTCGTTAAAGGTCATAATATATGACGATTACGAATGTGATAACATAAAAACAGCAAAATATAAAATATTATATGAAGATTGATGGCATATCACATACATTACGCTATGTTTCATATATACATGTATAAACATTGATTTCATACTTATTTAACATTTTATTCTACTTTGAATGCAAGTATACATGTATTTCACCCGACATAGATTTCACAAAGGTGATGTTTGTCAAAAAAATGTTCTGAAGGTAGATACTTTTTACATCAAGCACATCTTATAATAGCAGGCTTATTACACAGATCGCAACGTGGCAGAGTATGTACTATTTCAGTAAATTTGTAATAGAAAGGAAAAGCACGTTTGATACAACGGCTGGATGTTTTCGGTTTTCGAGTATGGAAAAATTTTGTGAGAACTTTCCCGGATCGGGTTTTATTATATGATCTTAACGTAAATTTACACTTACGAAATAACATTATCTAACTGCAGTTTCTTACATACAATCAGTTGTCTTCTCCGATGTTCTGTCCTTCGGAACAGCTGCGGGAAGTTTTCCATCGGCATTTATGGCACGAGCGTGCCGGTAATGCTACTTTTGAGGATTAGGAAGTTTTAGCCGTTTTGCCTTTTTTCGAACTCTCTTAACATCCGTAGAGGGACAATAGTTTAATTTCGAGTTACCGTAATTCCTCAGTAGCCAAGAGCGTGCCATAAATAAGGGACTTCCGAAAGGCCCGGCGCTCAGCCGGTACCCACATGCGAGAGGTACACGGGCCCGGAAGAACTTTCCCCTTCGTTGCCGAAATTCGGGAAACCTTCCCGCTCCGAGTGGCTCACCCCACCCTCGTTCTCGAAACGCGTGCTAAGGGCACAAGAACGGGGGTTGGTGGCACTCAGGGCGTACGGCTGATTGGAGTTTTGACTTTTTGGCTCTAACCAATTAGCGTATTGTCTTGAGGTATGGAGGAGTGACCAGTCGAACTCCTCCATATAAAACCGAGTCACTTCGGCGCCGCGTATTCACAAACGTTCTACCAGTTATTCACAAACGCGCAATGGTCATTATATGGTCAAGATTATGGTCAAGACCGTCCGCGACTGCCGTCTTCGAAGTACAAGTAAACTTTATATGTGACAGTGTCCATGGTGAATTTTTCACCAGAGCCCCGCGTTCGCCGGGAGCTGTTGTTAACACTCGACAATCAAGAATACCAGCAGAATTAAAAAACCACAACGACAACCTAAATACGACCCGTAACATGATCGACTCAACCCAACCGACTACTGAAACAAAACGACGAACATATGCGGAAACCGCCAACAATAACAATTATCCTATGAAAGAACAAGCAATAGTATTAGAAGCCAAGGAAGGTATTCCGATCCAAGTCTACGCAAGTAGCATCGCTACCCGTGAAGATTTCTGTCTGGTCTCCCATCGGGCGCCTCCCCAGGTGGCGAATCGGGAAATATCCCCCAGATATGGGGGGTACCGAGGAAATCAAAATACCCGGGGTGGACCAAAACCAGGCACTGCAGGAGCATGAAATCCAGGGCGCGGCGGTTCTCATATTGAGCGGCACCCCTGGTTGGCGACTGCCTTGAGGCAGGAAACCATACATAGCACCGGGCTGTAGGTATAAACGGCAATGGGAAGGACACCCATTAAAAAAACCGTCTATGGGAGATGAAGAAAGCAGAAACACTACGGAGCAGAGATTCGGATACCCAGTTCCAGCACAGAGAGGGGTTGTAGCGCGGGCCTCTCCTGCGTCATTATCCAGAGACCGTGATGTGCAGATGATAGCGAACCAGGTCACTGCACAAGTTGCTACTGGCGACCAAAGAAAAGATAAGAACGCAAGTGATAAAGGAATAGGAAACCTTGATAGCACACAAGATCGTATAAGTAATCCCTTCTTGGGCCAAAGCTTAATACGAACACCACCCGAAAGGTATATATCGTGCTCAGAAGGTGATGCAGTATGTCACTATCAAGGCGAGAATATTGGCTACACTAGTCCCGCAAGTAAAACGGCCACGTCCACTAAGAGACGGAGAGAGAATACGCCAGAAGAGACTAGTGAGCGCATCGGAAAGACAAACGATGAGGAAAAATGGAGGGAACTAAAAGACATACTAAAAAATTTTTGTACAGTGGCCAAGGAAATGCAAAATGCACTATCAATCAGCTATAAACCAAAAAATGAATTTAAGGCTATTTCTCAAAAACTTAATTACTACGCTGACAGATATTACAACGAAGATCTACAAAAGTGGGCCAATGACATGATAAGTGATCCAAATAACAAGAAATGCGACAACAACAGAAAGAGACCCGTATGCGGGAGCACCAATGATGCAGCGGTGCAAACAGAAAGTGAAGAAGAGACAAGAATCAAAGAACAAATGTCTGGCGGACAGGCGGAAAACCTCTGGGCCGTAATTGACGTCGAGTAGCCGGATGGGGTATATACTAATTGTTTAAAAAAGTGCATTTCGGAAAGAGGTTCGGGCGATATCGCACATAGCGACGCCCCTGGATTCGCGACCTCTAATTCGATCGTTATTAAACATAAAAATAATCGGTTAACTAAAAACGGCGGATTTCGATAAACATCGCCTTGGCCTTGACTGCCAGCGCGAGGGCATCGAATTCAAGGTCCAGAAAAAAGCTGTTTGTCGAAACTCTAACGCCTGTTATTCGGTTAATTCAAATTGAAAATAACGAAATGAGAAGGGGCGATTACGCATAAGAGTGAGAGAGAAAGAAGCTTCGTCCGTGAGGTATTAAATACCGTGCGCTCACAGACGAAAAGAGATTCCGTAATCAATCTTCGAGAAGTGTATACTGCGTGGAGTTGCCGCGAAAAGAAGTCTCGAAATCAAACGGAACGGTCACGGAGTGAAGTTTGTTCGGTCGAAAAGTACGTGTCGTTTGCGATGATCGTGATCTCGCGCATCGATCGAAAAAGCGGAAGAATTTATAATTAAATGCGGTTGGTGTTTAATTATGTGATTCGTGCGTTTCGCGTTCCGCAGTTCCGTGACATCGGTGGACACCCATAAAGTTCTCATGGGCCACTGACACAAGCACCTGAATTCCTCTGGAAAAGAGGAAAGAACAGTCGATGATCTCCGATCTTCGGAGCTCGACCAAGGCGGTAATAATCAACTATTCTGTCCCGTGCATCTCTGCTGTCCTTACCCCTTGTGAAGCATTAGGGGATGCACGCCCACAGAATGGCGTACGTCTGTCTTAAAATCCTGCCCACGAACAGCAGGTGTATTCTAGTGGAGGATTTCTCCTGCTCCCGTGCATCATGTGAAGATGGAATTCACGCACGGGGGTCTTGAAAAAGTCACAGAATACGCTCGATCTGTGGATCGAAGCAACGGTCGTTCCTTGACAGCTGCAAGGGCTATGATGCAATGGCTACGCCTGACGCAGTGTAGGCCCGGTAGTGCATGCACCAATGCTGTAGAAACAATGCACAGAGGCCCCAGCGGCTATGTGATTGCTACACTGGAGGCACTCTGCAGTTTCTGCAGGTACATGTACCAGGCCTTTATGGGACTACGAATTGCGTGTGTACTTACAACACACACGCAAGGGGAACGAACGGAAGAAGACGTTGTGTGTATTGCGATGGAATCGTCTATTTCATAGGCGAGCCGCATACACACATAAGAGAGTAGATCCTCGGTGTTTACCGCGACGCGGTCAAAAACACACAGACCCGTCGGGTCTATATGTGTTGTAGCATCGTGATGCTCAACACTTACTCTCTTAACGGGATTAACTACCGTCGCAAAAACTCGTCGCGACACGGCTGAACGCCGTGCAATAAGCCGACGATTCGGGCTTGACAATAATAAATATTTATCTTGTAAAACTCATACAGTCCACAATGTTCGCAGGTGAAGATCCTGACCTACCCGACGAGCCGGACCATTGGGCACCCACCAGGCCAGGCCAATACATCGGGAGGAAACAAAAATTCATATCTGTTCTTTCTAATTTGTATAATCCAAATAAACGGTGTTCCGGGCTGGAACACCAATATAAACGGAGCTCAGCGTTGACAATTTATTAGCCTTTATCGATACCACTCTCCCTCTCCCGGCTTACTCGAAGATTAGGGAAACTATTTAATTAATATAGAAATTTCCTTAATCAAATTTCGAACACTAATACTAGAGTCGAAAAAGGGAACCCTATAAAGGAACCCGACGATTTCGACAATGTTGTAATACTAGATACTAAGGAATGGAGAGAAAATTCAATTCTGAAGATGATTCTAAATCAGAAGCCCCAACTGAGAGCGTTCCTGGAAAAAAGGGAACCCACGCCGGGGCAGGTAATATATCTCACAGTTCACAGCAACGTCATAGCAGAAGGGAATGGAGCGGAGGAGCTCATAACTAACAAAAGTACGTATCTAATCAGCCTTGAAACTGAAATGAATGGAAAGGAGAATGCAAGGAAAATCTTCTTGGGTAGAATATACGACAGTATATGCAAATTCCGCCTAACATTAGAAAAAAGGGAAGAACACAAAAACAGCTACAATATTGTAAACACCACGAAGTGTCATAATCGGGACATACAAAAAATAATAGAATATGCCTTCAAAGGAAGCGATTTCGAGATGATACTGTACAACAAAAAGTACAGCAAACACACATACACCGAGGCCATCGGAAAGGCGGACGAACCACATGGAAGGAGCAGGACGGCAACGGGAAAGAAGAAACGGACCCTGGAAAGAAAGATCATGACAATCACGCCAAATGAAGGGGAAACGGGTACAGACGCTATGTGCGCTATGAAAAAGGAGATCGACATAGGGAATATAGGAATAAGGATAAACAGCATTAGGAAAACAAAAGAAGGACTGATACGAATACATGTAGAAGAGAAGAGAGAAGGGGCAAGCACAGTATTCCAGGAAATGATAAATAATAGATATAAAGATCTAGCAACTTCCAACGTAAATACAGTTATGCAACAAATTGCCATCAGTGGAATAGATGAAGTAACCACAAAGGAAGAACTCAAAAACGCAATAGAGGAATCACCATTGGTAACATGCAAAGAAAAGAAAGTGCGAGTCGACCATATAAGGCCAGCTAGAAGAAAAGGGAACCAAGTCGCATACATAACTATGCCAAGGAAAGACGCGCAACAACTAATCGAGAAAAAGCGCATTAAAATAGGATGAATGGAATGCTTCGTACACGACATTAAAAAATCAGTGCGTTGCTTTAACTGCAGCTGCCACGGACACTATGCGAAAGAATGCACTAAAGAGAAACGCACGATAAAAGGATCATGTTTAAGGTGTGGAAAGACAGGACATAACACGAAAGACTGTTGAAATAACCCCCACTGCCTCGAGTGCAACCAGGAGGGGCATCGAGCGGCCACAATGACATGTCCCCGATATACAGAGAACTAGCTCTTAAACTAAGAACCGAAAATCGAAACAAGGCAACGAAGAATACAAATCAACTAAGTGTCATTAAGGATGGACCTCAAATAACGCAGAGATGGCAATAAAGATCCTACAGACAAATCTCAACAGGAGTAAAGCAGCCATGGTTCTCTTAAATAAGACCATCATAGAAAAAGACATTGACATTGTAATTGTGTCAGAACCGAATAAAAAAATCGTAGCAAATCCTCCATGGTTTACCGACACCGAAAGTGATGTAGCAGTAAAGGCATGCCATAATAACGTCAAAATAACACGTAACGGCTCAGGAAGTGGGTATGTATGGATAACGGTGGCTAAACTAAATATCGTGGGATGTTATATCTCGCCGAACGCATGCCTAAATAAATTCAACGTCTATCTAGAAAGACTTAAAAGCTGCCTCAGGCGCCTGAATACGGAAGACATAGTAGCAGGTGGAGACTTCAACGCTAAAAGCTATAGATGGAATTCGCCACGCGAGAATAAAAGAGGGGAGACTATGTTAGAATGGATTGACGAACTGAACCTAGAAGTAGTAAACACAGGAAACACGCCAACCTTCCGAAGAGAAGACAGTTTGTCATACCTAGACGTAACTATGTGCACACCAAGCATGTTGCGAAACGTAAGAAATTGGCATGTTACAGAACATGAAAACCTCAGCGACCACAGGTACATAATCTATACAGTACAAGAAAAAGCAATAAAACAACCTATCAAACCGGAAACCAAAACAGCGGAGAGATGGAAATGGAACGATGGGATGCTACCAAAGTTTATAGAAAATTTGACCGCCAATCTACAAAACTTGACGGGTAAGGAAGGGAAAATTACGGCCATGATTTGGGATAGGGCCATTAGAAGGACCAGCGAGCAAACGCTTGCTAAGAAGATAGTTGGATCAACTAATAGAAAACCGGTATATTGGTGGAATGAGGAAATCGCCAAGGCAAGGATAAAGTGCATATAAACAAGACACATGATGACACGAGCAAACGGAAAAAGGATGGTGGCAAGCAATGAAAAATCAAAGCTCAAGAAGAACTATAAAGAACAAAGGGCCGAACTAAAGAATAAAATATATAAAGCAAAATATAAGTTATAGAAAGATATCTGTAATGACTTGGATAACGATGTTTGGAGAAAGGCATATAAGATAGTATGTGGGAAACTAAGAAGCCTCCCCAAAGTAACCCTTACGGACGAAGCGATGTATAAGATTGCGGAACAACTCTTCCCAAGGGACGAAGTAAACACATAGGATCTGCCAAGAACAGACGCAGAAACAATACAACCTTTTAGCGCAAAAGAACTGACTGCAGCGAGCGAAACAATAAGAACTGGAAAAGCCCCAGGCCCGGATCAGATCTCAGGGGAAATAATTAAAAAAATAACGCAAACACATACGCACGAGTGCCTTAGTCTAATGAACCACATCCTTCTTGACGGACTCTTTCCACAATCATGGAAAAAAGCGACTTTGGAGCTCATAGAAAAACCTAATAAATACCAAAACGCAACAAAAGATACAGACCTATTTGCCTACTAAACACTATAGGTAAACTCCTAGAGCGGTTGCTAAGCAACAGACTGAGCAGAGAAATAGAAGACAAAGGAGGACTTTCCGAACACCAGCATGATTTCAGAAAAGGCTTCTCAACCATCAGCGCGATGGAAGAAGTCAAGGAAGCAGCAGAAGGAGCAAGGAAACGTGGCAGATTATGCGCCTTAGTTACATTAGACATCAAAAACGCGTTTAATAGTACTCCATGGAGAGGGATAGTAAACGAGCAGTGGAAATAGAAAGTACAGCCGTATCTTATAAAAATCGTTATGAGCTACCTGATAGGAAAATACTCATTAGGAAGAATAAAGAAATGCAAGTGACCTGTGGTGTGCCACAGGGATCCGTAATAGGGCCTCTACTATGGAATATCTATTATGATGCTATACTGAGACTCGAAATGTCAGAAGGCGTAACACTCGTTGGATACGCTGATGACCTGGGAATAATTGTCCAAGCAACCACAGCAGAAAGACTGACACTAGCAATAAACCACGCGATTTTAAAAACAGAATACTGGCTAAAGAGCCGGAAACTAGAACTCGCACCACAAAAAACGGAGGTAGTACTGTTGGTCGCATGAATATCCATCAGAGAAACAAGTATGCAAATAAATAATGTACCGATTACTTCAACGAAGACATTAAAATACCTTGGAGTAATTTTTGACCACAATATGAAGATGGCACACCATATAAGGGAGGTGGCAATGAAGGCAGAAAACGTAGTCAAAGCTTTAACGCGTATTATGCCTAATATAGGAGGAAGCAGAGCAAGCAAGAGAAATGTCCAAATGATGGCTGTATATTCGGTCATACTATACGGGGCTCCTATTTGGTGGGAAACAGTTAAGAAAACGACGTATACCATAGTACTAAATAGGATTCAGAGAAGAATGCTTCTACGAGTATGTAATGCATACAGGACCACATCTCTAGAGGCACTACAGTCTATTAGGTTGGAAACTAAGTTCGTAGCGTTTTTATATTTTCAATTGTTTCACAACCATTTGTTTTTTGTTTGACAATATGTTTATATGAATTTGATAGAGCTCTTTCTGCTCTACAAAACCGTGTTTTTAGTTTTTTCTGAAAACTTAATTTTTCAATGTTTTTTAAGCTTAGAAATGGAATATCCAGGAGGCAAAAATCAGCATTTTCGACACCTGCTCTTCTTCGCTTTTCATCGAGGACAAAAAGCAGCAGAAGCCGCTCGGGACATTTGCGACGTGTACGGAGAAAGTGTCATAGGCGAGTCTACAGCACGGAAATGGTTTGCAAGATTCAAAAATGGCGAATTTGACCTCGAAGATACGCCTCGCAGCGGGCGATCTTCAGAATTCGACGAAGAGCATCTGAAGGCACTTTTGAAGGAGGATGGTCGCCAAACAAGCCGTGAATTGGCCGAAAAAATGAACTGCACTCATACGACGATCCTCAATCACCTTCATTCGATGGGATTTGTCGAAAAACTCGGAGCTTGGGTGCCTCACGAGCTCAACGAAGGAAACAAAGAAAAACGTCTTCAAATCGCGGCTCAACACCTCGCCCGCCATCGAGCAACACGCGGTCATAAACAGCGCTTTCTGTACCGAATCGTCACGGGGGATGAGAAATGGTGCCTATACGTTAATATGAAGCACAGAAAGGAGTGGGTGGCCCCAGGAGACACGCCGAAGCCGACAGTTAAGCGGAACCTCCACCCGTAAAAGAGAATGATCTGCGTTTGGTGGGACTGGCAGGGCATGGTGCACTGGGAAATGCTCGAAAGAAACGCCACGGTCAACACAGAGCTCTATGCTGCCCAGTTGCGCCGCGTAAATGAAGCTATTCGACTGAAAAGGCCCGATCGACAAGGCCAAGTCATCCTGCTCCACGACAATGCCAGGCCCCACACTGCACAAGTCGTCAAAACCGCCCTCCAAGAGCTCGAATGGGAGGTTCTTCAGCATCCACCTTACTCTCCGGACCTTGCGCCATCAGATTATCACCTTTTCTGCTCCATGTCAAACCAAATGAGGGGTGTTACCTTCGACGACGAAGAGGACCTCAAAAAGTGGCTCAACAACTTCTTCGGTACCAGACCGGGCGATTTTTGGCGGAACGGCATCAACAAATTGGTTGTGAGATGGGAGAAAGTCGTAAACAGTAACGGCGAATACATAATTGATTAGTTTATTGTTATAATTATTGTTTTTTGTTCAAATAAATCTTTATAATAAAAACGCTACGAACTTAATTTCCAACCTAATATATCAGGCACACCGCCTATAGACCTACTAATAGAAGAACGGGCCAAACGGTGTAAGGAGGAAGTGGAAAACCTGGAACACATCCATAATGAAATAATAGATAAGTGGCAGGGAAGATGGACGCGACACGGCAGGACTGCGCAGTGGACGAAGACACTGATACCAGATGTAAAGACGTGGAGGAATAGACACTACGGGGAAGTAAACTATTACTTGACCCAAATATTAACAGGGCACGGGTGCTTCGAGGCTTACCTGAAAAGAATAAAGAAAGTGGAATCAGACATATGCCACTACTGCCCCGAAGTTGACAACGCGGAGCACACGATGTTTAACTGTCTCAAATGGAACGGCATTCGGGTAAACGCGGAGGAGGAACTCGGTGAAAGAATAAACAAAGAAAATATGACAAAACTGATGCTTAAAAAAGAAGATAACTGGAACTGCATCACAAACGCAATTAAAGAAATAATGCGACAAAAAGAAAAAGATGAGAGAGAAAGAAGGAAAGGTGCTCAATAACGCACAGATTGGGAAGAAAGCTATCTCTCCGAACTAATGGTAATAACTATTTCCGGAGAGAGAGGTGGTGGAATAGGAGGAGTCGGTTTTTTTTTAGCCGGTAGGAATCCGGCACTACCCCAACTAACTGGGTACCTATGAAAGGTTTTCTTTTCCGCTCCCCCCCCCCCCCAAAAGTAGCATCGCTAATATAGTAGGTGCCAGTGCAATTAGATTCATTTCACGCATTTCAAACGCGAGAATCTGTATATATTTAGACTCCACCAAAACTGCCACTGAGCTAACGTCCAAAGTCAAAAGTGTAAACATAAACAACGTTATTATTGAACTGAAACCTCTCATCTCTCCGTCTCAACGTATCATTCTATCTAATGTTTCTCCTACCATTCCCAATCAAATCTTGGAAGACGCATTCAAAAGGAATAACAGTCACACCACCTAAAAAATGTCCTTTTTAAGAGCCGGGCTTCTCTCATATTCTACGTTTCAGAAGGTAGATCTATGTCAACCCGGAGGACACTGTTAAAATCCCACAGTCATTCACTATCATGCACGAGGGGACACAATACAGAATTTTTGCATCCACGGATAAGCCAGTTTGCTTCAATTGCAATGAAGAAGGACACATCGTGGACCGGTGCCCGAAAAGTGAGCACGCAACCGACAACAACCCAACCACCGTCGAGAAGGTCCCAACAAGACTAACGCACCGGCACCGATTGTCAACGATCTCCTTCCATCCGTAATAATAGAGGTACCTTCCTTACCTCAAGATACAATCTATGTCAACAAAAAAACTCACTCCATTACCACAGTAGGATCAGCTCAATTAAATAACCCTACCGACAGCAACGATGCAGGAATCTGTACCGCGAGCATCGACGATTCAAACGTACAAGCTCCGGATATGTTCAAAGCACCTCAACCGATGCAACGAGAAATGGAATGCGTACACGTCAAAAGAAGGATAATCTGTGTCAACAAAAAACCTGACCTAAGCGCAGTGCTAAAACCAGCTAAGGACCTAATAGATAATAACCAACAAAGATTTCCACTAAACTTCGATCAACTCATGGACTTCCTTGAAAAATATTTTTTACTACGAGATCCAAAAGAGGCGGCAAACGGACTAACACAAGACCTGGCAATTCACTAAAAATCTTAACGATCTTATAGAATATAAGCGGGCATCCGCTTTAGCCAGAAAAACGTTCAAAAAGAAAAAAACAGATAATTTTAGAGATTTCGTCGGAAAATTAAATTTTTCCTCCAACAGCACTTACGTCTGGAACATGAGTAAAACCCTCAAAAACAAATGGGTCAAAATCACGCCAGTCCACACATCTGAGAACCACCAACGGAATAGTAAGATTACTCAAGCACTGTATAAAATCAGCCCTCCCTGGGTTGCCAATGATCCGTGCAGTCTCCCTGCCTGTAACCAAAATGTTTTTCTAAGTTCCCCTTTCGACTTTGCGGAATTCAACCATGCCCTGTCAAGCAAATCTAACCACTCTGCTCCTAGCATCAACGGGATAGAGTTTGAAATTATTAAGAAAATTCCCATAAAATTCAAACTCATCCTACTTGATCTGTATAATGAAATGTATGCCACAAGCAATTATCCAGCCGAGTGGAAAAGGTCGTATGTACATTTTATCAATAAACCGGGCGGGACAAACGTTAGACCCATCTCCCTTACATCTTGCCTCTGCAAACCTTTTGAATCCATGGTAAAAAAACAGACTGGATTGGTGGATAGAACGCAATAACCTTCTTCCCAGGTCTCAATCTGGTTTTCGAAAAGGTCATTCAACCATCGACAATCTCACCAATCTAGTTCTCAATGTAGAAGAAGCATTCAGCATTAAAAAAGACCTTTTAGCTGTATTTCTTGATATTAACAGCGCCTTCGATAACGTCAACATCAACATACTCCTGTGCCAACTAGCCAAAATAGGATGCCCTGCCTCCTTGATAAAATTCATCAAACACTTAACATTTGAAAGGCTGATCGTCACAGACATCACGGGCAACTCTTCCAGGAAAGTGCACAAAGGTGTACCACAAGGGGGAGTTCTCAGCCCTCTCCTATTTAATATATATATTTCAGTAGTCGCAGAAAATATACCTAAAGGCGTAACAATTAGCAAATTCGGTGACGATATTGCAGTTTATAGCAAAAACAAGAAACTTCTTAAAAAGACCATCTCACTTATACACGATAAACTCTTTAACTTGGGCTTGGACCTCTCAACTTATAAAACAACCTTTGTACACTTCAACAAACATAACATTAAACCAGGTCAAACTGAAATAAAAATAATTGACACAGCTATCAAATCAAGCGACCATGCACGCTTCCTAGGTATACTTTTTGATTATAGAATGACTTTTAGCCAGCAGATCGATTATGTTAAAAAAAAGTGTTCGCGAGCCATGGGTGTCTTATCTATTTCCCAACGCAAGCTCAAAATATAGAGAAACTGGAAAAAATTCAATATGCAACAATAAGAGCTGCCCTTGGCTATAGAATCAGCACTCCCACCAACATCCTTATTTCAGAAATTAAACTCCATCTCCTTCATGAACGCTCCAAATTTCTATGTAACCGATATTTGTTCAAAGTCCTCTCTAATAAAAAGTTACTAGTGCATGAAACCATCTCCCACTTTGGTAAAATTCTAGCCAGCAAGAACAAAAAATTTAAATTCTGCAACCGCATTCTTCTATCTTGCATTTGCAATTCCAAAAATATTAGCAAGCATATTTACTCTACCGATCAGTTTCCTATCCACAATACAGACTACCACTCTCTTATGAGGAACATAGACATCAATACCGAGTTTGGAAAAACCTTATTACACAAAGATAACCCTAACACACTACTCAACCAACTAGTAACAGAAGAAAACTCCCATGCCATCTACACTGATGGAAGTAAATCCGGGACATCGCCTTTGGTGGGAAGTGCATGCTTGTGCTTCGATCTAGATATCGCTACAACCAGAAGTATTAACAAAGTCTCCTCAGTTTTTACAGCGGAATGTTTAGCTATAAGAGACGCGATGGAAATAGCTCTAAAATACCCCAATCGTAAATTTCTTATTTTCACCGACTCTCTTAGTGCCCTTTTCGCTTTAGCCCACAGTTCAGCAAACATCAAAACCAACCCTTATATTTTGGAAATTAAAACAAAAATATCTGAATTCTGTATTAAAGCTCAAAGCGAAAACTCGATTAAATTGTACTGGATTCCTGCCCACATAGGTATTCGCGGAAACGAAGAAGCAGACAAGTTAGCCAAGATGGCAGCTAACACTGCTTCGTCAAGCCCCACCAAAGTTCCCTTCACGGATTTCAGTGAACAAGCTAAAATAGCAGCAACTGAATCTACTCTCGACTACATCACTAGCACGGGACTGACTAAAGGGAAGAACTTCTTTACAAACTTTCACAGCAATAACGCTAAGCCCTGGTTTTCGGGAAAAAACTTAAAGCGAGAAACCATAGTTACCATCAACAGGTGAGGGCTGATCATTATAATCTGGCATATTCCCTAGCACGAATAGGTTTATCTAACGACCCGAAATGTCAATGTGATTACGATAGGCAGGACATCGACCACGTGCTGTGGCAGTGCCAGCTGTTCAACGACCAAAGAAAGAATCTGATCAGCAAACTGCACAAATCGAATCACCAACTTCCGCTGTCACGTAATGTTTTACTTCGGTATCCCACAACAGCCGTATGCAGTGCCATCCATTAATTTTTAAAAAGCTGTAACTTGTTAGTTTAACTTTGTCTCCTCACTAATCTCATTTCTTCCACACTCACACAATTTATGTATCCCCCTGCTTATACATTTAACTAAATCACATGTACTGCTAAACCATGTAATGCAAAATAACCTCAGTAGAAGTTGATTACGCTTAAATAAAAAAAAAACTTGTAACGACAGTTAATCATAATTTTAGGAAATATATATATCAAAGAGTATTGTAGACTATTGATTTTCATATATACTTCGGAAAAAACGTACACGAAAGAATTTTCAAAAACGAATCTTATTCTGTAACAAAGTGATTTTCTCCAATGGGAGCAAATTTAAATCAAAATTAATACACTTTCGGTTAGGATAATTCGGGTGCAAAAAGTGCAATATAACATTATAAATAAAAAATACAATTCCAAGTGTAAAACCAGAAGGTTGCCCAGTGATATGAGAATCCATAACAGCAAATGAAATCGAAAATCCCACTATTATTGATGGAACTTTAAATAAATACAGGCTTAATATTCTCAAATAAAATATTAAACAACGAGCAGTTAAAATACACCTACTGAATGAATTTTATTTTCCACAAAGTAATAATCCTGAACACACAACTTGAATTGCTGAAAAGGATGGAAATGTAATACCTGTCATTACAATATGAACTCCTGCACCGAGTACTCACATAAATCCCAAAGAATGATTTACACTGAAATTAAAAAAGACTCGGAAATTATGGAACAACTTCAAAAGAAGTGTAAAAAGATAAAATTTGCAAAATGAATAACTCCATCAAAAGGGATACAAGGAAGAAACTTGTAGATATTATGAAAAGCCAGTATATTGTTAGATCATACTATTCGTGCTATAAAAGGATTAATCAGATATTAGTATCAAAACCTTCAAAATTATTTGTACATTCGAACCATTTTGTATATTTATACTTTATACACCATAATTCATGTTCTCAAATTTATTTATAATTTTACTAATACAATCATAAGACTTCTATCTTATTTTATTAAAAATTTTACATAGAAAATTTAAATCTAATATATATATATATGTTCAATTTGCTAACGATGTAAGATGACAAATTGTTTTTTAGCTACAGGTGGATCTAATACGTATCAGCTAAATAAAAATCTTCCAAACATCAAGGCATTTACGTAACCTTTTATAATCACCCTAAAAAAGCAACTTCAGAGAAAGCATACGAATATCGCATCAGAAAAAAAGACTGCCCCAAAAAGATTATTTACCAAAACGAAAAAAATGTAACGCAGCACAGAATTAGAATCTGAAAACAAACTAAAACATCTAAAATAATGACTCTCCTAATGCAGAAAATGATGATACACTGTATATATACCATAGCAATTAGTTTCAAAACAATGCTCGCAAGAAGTTATGATTTCAGATTTTGTTTCAAATTTACAGAACTACTGAATAGAATTTTCTCCAACATACAAATATTATCATCTAGAACAATAAAATACTAATAAAATGTACTATATTTTTATACTAACATTCTTTAAACATAATTCTAATTAAAAAGTTTATAAAAATATATATAATGGAAAATACTAAGAATACATATACAAATAACTTCAGAAACTCAAATTAATGTTTTCATACATGTGTATAGATACATAAATTAATCATGAATTGTTTGGTAGACAATATTAGGTACATTTATCTCAGAACCTGACTTTCACGCATCTTGTATTTCTTGAATGGTACTTAAAAATTTATACATTTCAAAGTTCTACGCTATTTTACATAAAAGACAAATAATGATTCTTTAACTGAGACAAATTAAAGATAAAATGTCAACTACACTTTAATTGACAAAGTTTTGCTATGTAATACCTGGCATATACAGTGCTGGACAGAAGTATTGGCACTGCATGATTGTTCTGATACAAATACTTATAATTATGAAACAGATTGAGAAAAAGCATCATCGTAAATATGCTCATCTTCCCTGGGTCGACGATTGGGCCGACCTTCACTTTCATTTCGCCTTTAGGTTTATGCTTCCCAATGATTCGCGCTCATGTTAGACTCCTTGGTCCGTGTTTCAAGACGGGTCCTGAGAGTACCCAAAGCAGTAACGTCGCCGGCCGATAATTCAGAGCATGGCCAGTCCAAGGACACCACCTGCTAACAGCTGGTCATGCCCGGGGACGGCACCTGGTCCGTACGTCCGGGTTGAAGCTGACCTTGCTTGCGGCGGGCCTGACGTACATACATTCGAGAGTGGATTGTTTGGGATCCAGTATCGTGCGAGTACTGTCGGCCGTGCGACCGAGGATCTGTAGCGTCCGCGCATGGCG
>JAOPTO010001723.1:0-67390 GCA_033822845.1 Tetrapedia diversipes
TCACGCACGATTGCCGTCGGCCCGTGGTGACAACTGCCTTTTGCCTGTGCGGCGAAGTGGACTGTAATTTTTTAGACGAGAGCGACAAACCAAAAGGAGTCTACTCTACGCCTGCAGATAATACCTGAATCGGCCCCAAAGGGTGGAGGTTGTAAGGCTCCTCCCTTGGTGCACCCGATTCGGCCTTGAATTCCCACACCTACGCAACCTCAATGGGTGCTGACGCCTTGTGTGTATGCACCGTGAGCGCGTGAGCAGACAAGAGGATCCTGCTGACCGCTCGGATCCTCTCCTGTCTTTGGAAACGGTCTCACGGGAGAGCACGGCTAATGCAGCGGCAGATGAGGGCGGCGAAAGTGGTAGGCGACTGACGCTGTGAATCAGTGAGCAGCCAAGAACTATGTTCTCCTGTCTTGTACCTGATTCACAGAGCACCCTTCCCTGCAATCGACGATGGGGCCGAGAAGCAGGACGCTAAAGCCTGGTTTCTTCGGCCGAAGCAAGGTTGGAAAAATCCTAAAATTGCTTCAAAGGACAGTTGAAGCGCGAAGGAAGTCGACCCACGTTGGCCACGTGGAGACTCCGGTTACTCGCGCTACTTTTCTTCAGCAGGATACTTCTCGTTCTGCGGCACGACTTGGATCGCCGAAGTCGCTCGCTCGAGGTCCTGTGATAAACTGTGATACACTGTGCCGTTCGTCGGCTTCCCCCGACGAACGCGCATTTTTGTTAATTTCAGCGCCGATAAGAGGCGCTGACGAGTCTCATATTCTTTTCTCTTTCCCTTTCCTGTTTCTCTCTGTTTTTCTATCTAGCCGCGGCACGTGCGACCTAGCCCATCACCTATTTTGTTTTCCAATGACTCACGCACCGGACGGTGCGTGGCAAGAACATTGAAAAACAGGTGAGCTTAGGTCGTCTTCGTCAACGGTTTTTTGCGATGCCTACCGGTGGACGGTGACATCGCAAACGGGAACAACCGACAAAAAACAGACGGCGAATTTCGCGGTGCTCAACCGTTCC
This sequence comes from Tetrapedia diversipes, assembly GCA_033822845.1. Classification (NCBI taxonomy): domain Eukaryota; kingdom Metazoa; phylum Arthropoda; class Insecta; order Hymenoptera; family Apidae; genus Tetrapedia; species Tetrapedia diversipes. Next base: position 1,024 of record JAOPTO010001723.1, read on the forward strand.
GTTTTTAAACAAAATACACGATTTATCAAATCTTTATATTTATTTCCGTTTATAGTATTCCTCCTATATCGTCCTCGCGTCGTGTGACTCACATCTTAGGACGCAGATATGCGTTAACACCGACGTGCTATAAATATTTGGACATTGGAATACGCGTTGGACCTGTCTCTTGTTAGCACTTATTAGTAGTAATCATGGACATCGCATAATATTACCGTTTGCAACCTGGAAAATGTTCATTCGACAACGTCCAGATATCGAACGATTAATACAATCGACAACAACGACTGCTCATCCGTTGTGGATTCAAGACTTAAAAATAGAACTTACTACGATGCATACAGAGCGGATGTTACAGTTGACATTGTTGGATAAGTATTTAAGTTTAAAACCTTCAACTATGCTGTTTATGTTTAATTTAGAACATTGTAAAGAACATATGTATTACTGGTTATGTGAAAATACGCATACTGCCGATAATAAGTTTCAACTATTTTTAAATGTTATAAAACGCTGCAATGTCACCGATGCATGCCATGCTGCAAAAGCAATACGTGAGTGCGGTACGTTTGATAGCGAATCGCTTGTAGATTGCGAATTACTGGCATACGCTTTAGATGATATTCTTTATGAAGCTTGTAATAAATAGTCAATATCACGAAATATTGTTATCATGTACAGCATTGAATTATGGTAATGGAGAATAAAAAAATTATTTCATTATTGAAAAATATTTTCATTTACATTAAAATTACCTTTATTTCCCATAACGCTTAAATCATAATGTTCACACACTCGTTAAAAATTATTATAATCCCCGTGATCTCGTCGCAAATCGCGGAAAATAGGTAGCAGGCAGCCGCCGCATTGTCAGCGCTTAGTAGGGCGAGTATCAAATTACGCGGAGCCGTCTCATCGCTGTCGAGATATCCATGTAGAATAAATAATAGATTTGGGAGAAGTAAAATCAATTCTCGGAATGAGTCAATCGAGAAGAAGATAATATATATTTCGATCAAAAAAATTATATAATGAGGTTACCTATGTGAATTGAAGTAATTCGTACCTTTTCGAAATTGCTAATAACGATCCGAGAAAGGGCGTTTCCGCATAAGTGTGTGAGAGAGAGATACGTTACTTCCGCGAGGTATTTAAGCCCTGTGCGAGTGCAAGAACAAGAGAATTCGGTTAAAATTTCCCGCAGAGTTTTACCGGCTTATAACGTCGTGATCTAAAAAAATTTCGGAAATGATTTGAATCGGCTCAGTCACGGGGTTACAGTTTTGTGGTCGTGCGGTAGGTCCATTTTGATACGCTTTTGTTCGTAGACACGCGCATCGACCAACGTGCGGAAGAGTTTACAATTGGACACGGCAGTCGTCAATTGTAGATTCATGCGTTTCGCATTCCGCAGCTCCGTGACGTCGGTGGATACCCACAAGTTTCTTATGGTCCACCGACAAAAGCACCTGAATTCCTCTGGATAGAGAGGAAAGAACAACCGACGATCTCCGACTCTCGGAGTTCGCCGGGGACGGTAATAATCACCTATTCTGTCCCGTGCATCTCTGCTGTCCTTATTCGTGAAGCATTAAGGGGATGCACGCCTACAGAATGGCGTACGTCTTACTTAAAATCCTGCCCACCAACAGCAGGTGTATTCTAGTGGAGGATACTTCTCCTGTTCCCGTGCATCATGTGAATCGGGAATTCACGCACGGGAGTCTTGAAAAAGTAATTGAATACGCTCGATCTGTGGATCGAGCAACGGTCGTTCCGTTACAGCTGCAAGGGCTATGATGCAATAGTTATGCCTGTCGCAGTGTAGCCCCGGCGGTGCATGCACCAAGAACGTAGAAAAACGCAGAGCGGCCCCAGCAGGTATGTGATTGCTACACTCGAGGTACTCTGCAGTTTCTACAGGTCCATGCGGCCAGCCAACATGGGACTACGCATTGCGTGTGTCCTTACAACACACACGCAAGGGGAACGAACGGAAGAAGACGTTGTGTGTATTGCGACAGAATCGTCTATTTCATAGGTGAGTCGAGTACACACGTAAGAGAGTAGATCCTCGGTATTTACCGAGACGTGGTCGAAACACACAAACACGTCGGATCTATATGTATTGTAGCGTTGCGATGCTCAACACTTAATCTCTTAACGGTATTTATTACTGACATTAGAAAACGTCGCGACCTGGCTTATCGCTGGGAAATAAGACGACGATCCGGACTTAGAAAAACAATAACCTTACACAAAAAATTAAATACAGTCCACAATTGTTCTCAGGTGAAGCATCTGACCAGTCTAAACCAGACGGCCCGCAGGACGACTAGAGGCCAGGTCTACCCCGAAAGGACCGGGGACCCACAACTTTATTTAAAAAAGGCTCTTTTTAAACCTAACCTTGTAACAAATAAATGGTAACAACCAAAAAAACTACACTTCAGCGTTGACCTTATCTAGACCCTTTATCGATTCCACTCTCCCTCTCCAGGCTCAGCAAAGACTGGGAAATTTATTAATTTTAATATAAAATTTTTCGGTCGATTTTTAAACAATTACAAATCACCAACAACTTCAATAATGAGTGTAGGAGACGAATAATCGCTGCGCGTGGACTGCGACAAAAACATGTCCTCGTCAGCTGATAAGACGCGCTCGCGGGCCGTTAGCTAATGTCAACAGCCCAAGGTGTAAACAACGCATCGGCGCGTGCGATGGGTGATCGACCGGCAAAAGCAAGTGTGAGAAAGAAAATCTGAGTGTGAGAGTGAAGAAAACATAAAAGGCAATAACCGCAAGGTGCCGAAATTTTGTACTTAAACCGCGAAACAACGGAGGAGCGATCATATAGTGTATAGTGAGGAAAAGCGAGATTTACACTTATTTGACAATAAAACCTAATTATTACACCTACCATACGTGGGATAATTATCTTAACAAATAATACAGAACAAAATCCTACATGAGTGATACGCTTTTCGAGAAAAAAAACGTGTCTAAAAAGGGAGATGTGAAGCAAGCTTATCGCAGCATAAGATCGTGGGTTTCCTACTCGCTATGCCTAATGTTCGCACCGGCGTGCTGTGTAGAGCACCGGCAGCGCCCGAGCACCGCCGAACGCGTACGAGTCGCTCCCCACCACCGTCTGAAATCGGCCAGCGTGATGATACGACGTGCGGCAACAGTCGTTATAATGGTAATAAACCCTATGCATTGTAACATTTAGTTTTCAATAACAATACGTCGTGAATGGTTACGTAAAGATCTATGGTAAAGTGTGTGTATTTGGTATCCTGCTTACTTTGATTCTTTGTACTATTGTCCCAGTGATATTATCGAAAGGTATATATAGGAAAAATTCAAGATAAAAATAACAAAAGTTTCTTGGAAATATCTCAGAAACTAAAGCCCGACGGCGGTAATACGTACAGAAAATAGTTGTTTAAAATTATGTGCTTCACAACATATTTAAAAATTATTAAGATCAGTGAGAGGTACCCTCTTCTGTAAATTCACCGTAAAATGTATAAACGTAATGTGATCTATTACATCTAAAATTTAGTTAGTTAATTCTCTACATGTAATAGACAAAGAAGAAGAATAGAGAAAATGGAAGGCTATGAACAGATTTGTACACATGTTGAAAAGAGGTAGTTCTTTTGTTACAACTCCATGATATTCAATAACTTTGATATCGATGTTATTTTCATTTTTAATCGTAGGTCGAAATGCCGCACAGTAATTATTAACCGCAGAACTTCTGGGGGGGGGGGGTCTTGGAACCCAAAAATTGGAAAACCGTAAATTGGGATCATTTCCCTTTCATAAAAAATTCTCTTAAAATTATTTATTGTTGTATACACATCTAAGTTTGATATTAAAAAGTTTCCGTTACTATGTGTAAAAAATTAGTAAGTATAAGAGAAATACAACACTACGCGCCGCGATGACGATACCCTACGGCGCGGTGACGATCACGCGAAATGGAGCCTCACGCTCTCCTTTTCTCCAAAGAATAAAAATTACAGAACAAACAATGAAACTATGTAACTAATTGGGAACCTTAACTGGAAAGACAGTACAAACTAAAATACCAAAAGATACAGAACCGACAAAAAAGGGAAGATGTTATGAATGTATACTCGAGACTAAAAGCAGACGCATAAAATATAATAGTTTATCAAAATCAATGCAAAGTTGTTACAATTGCAAAAACAATGTTTGCAGAAAACATTCATTTAATACTATACTCTGCTATTTATGTTTATCTGAAGAATCAAGTTCAAATTAGCTGCACATTACTATACTATTTTATAATAGTATTTAAATATATAAATATACATAAATCAGTACAAATTGAACGCAAACACATATGTTGACTTGTTTACAAACTATAGCATATCCTAACATTACAAAAAAATTTTCAAAAAACAACTTTAGGATAAATGTATAAAAAAAGGTATGGGTTCGGAGAACCCTCTCCCCCTTAGGAGTTCGCGTAACAGATTGAGACTCAGGAGTTCTAGGATTAACATTAATTCAATTTGTGACATTTATGTTTTATGTTTTTGTGAACAAAATATTTAAAATCATGAAGTGTAAAACACAGAAATTCAAACTCAAAAAAAGCTCTTTAAAATAATTTGAACGTGATCAGGAAATTCTAAAACGTGTATTTCCGCTGTAAAAATTTTGTAGAATTTTTTTTCATTACAAGAAAATCTTGTATGCCGAAAAATGAGAATAGGCAGTTATTCCGCACGGCGTGTGTCGTCAGTCTTGCTTTCCACATAGGTCGGATTTCAGTTTTTCAAGAGCGAGAGAGAAAGACTCAGTTCTTTTTCCTCTCAATATCCCGAAGTGATCCGAAATGTTGAGCTCACGTATACGTGGCTCGTGTGCTGGTGAAAACATTTCAAGAAGAACCGAAAATGGTCTTTAGGATTATGTATACGATAAAATTAAAGCATTAAGTTATATATAAGTTGAATTGTTTTTGAATTATCACGATGTATGAAATTGTATTCATGGTAACTGAAAATGTAAGAAGATCTCAGTAAAATCAGTTTAGGAGAAGTTGGAGCAGCCGAATGGGATATTCACGACAAAAAGGCTAAGTTAGTTTTACTAAGATTTTGTGTCATATTTTTATAAACATAGCTATTGAAATAATATTGAAAGAAGAATTTTTCACGTTTTAGATATCGCAGTATAATCTTAAATGAATTTGATATAATATTTGAGGTACCTTATATTTGATGTAGTTAATTGTATAACATACATTCCTATTTCTTATATATTTAAATTTTGAATATATAATTATAAAAATTCCCCAAATAAAATTGTATATGGTTTATGTTTAAATGGATAATGATGACATAGACATCTTTGTTCGGAATTGATGGTCTGAGGACGAGAGTAACTTCTTTGGATTGTTATATACAGGGTGTTAATCTACCTCTGGGCCGCAATGAAATGGGGGGTTCTAGCCGGTAAAATAGGACGAAAATCAAGAGTGACGAAATGTCGTTAAACGCTTCGTTAATTAATTATTGGCAGTTAAAGATTGCCCCAAATCAGCCAATCCGCTGCAGCGCCGGCCGTTGGGCTCGCCGCGCACAGGCGAACCCAGGACCGTATCAACATGTGTTACAACGCTTACCTCGTGGGGCGCAGAAAAACTTGTTTGTCACTCAAGATACGGACGACACAAAATCAAAACTTCGGTCACCTTCCAAAAAGTATTCAATGATCGTTGAATAGCATTAAACCTACTTACTCGCAAAATCCACAAGAGCATGTCAGAATTCGCCCATTGGGATTTCCGAGTAAAGAGGGTTAATGATCTCTTAAAGCAGATAATACACTGCCCAAAAATGAAGCACCCACACGCATTTAAATCGCGATTGTCCCGTCCGCGAATATTTATTTAATAATACACTCGCACCGCGATTGTCCCGTCCGCAGTGTCCACAAAGAGGTACACAACACAACCTGCACGAATCAGTCACAATTTATATCGCCACTAAAATGTATTCTTTTCTCTCTTCTTTTGCACTCTCACGACAACACCACGTACGTGTGGTACAAATACACTCACAACTATAGTTCATTTAAAACTAAATAAAAAAAACTGTTATTTAAAAGAAATTAACTGTAATCAGGAACGATCTAAAAAAACGTTTTAAAAGAAGTCGAAAAATAATTCCGCTACTGAACAACAGCAGAACCAAATGACGACTGACGAATACACGGGAAGAAGGATTCCTTTGCGATTGCGTTGGAGGACTGATATTCTTTTGTCATCGACCGCGTTCGATCGCCACCAAAGATCAGTCGTTAACGAAACATTGTGTTGACGTGTGGTTTATTTTTTCGTCGTGTGATTTTATCGCTTAGTTCACTACGAGTGCGTGATACATGTGGATAGGTAAATTTGAGAAACGCTTTCTTAGTTTTTCTTTTACTGTGTTTGAATTTGAATAATAGAAATATTACGAAGCAAACATTAACCGAAAAAACAGCTTTCTCTTTCTGAAGGGTTTCTTCCAAAAAATCAAGCCATATTTCGCAATTTAGAAAGCAAGAAAACGTTAAAATACAATCATAAAGGACCCGGATTGGGTTATAGGAATTTCGACCACTGCGTTTCCCAGTCTCATGACAAAACTCGTGAAGTTCGGTTTCAGTTGCACCTTCCTGGTGTTGTACAGTTAATTTCTTTTAAATAAGAGCTTATTTTATTTAATTTTAAATGAAATATAGTTGTGAGTGTGTTTGTGCCACACGTATGTGGTATTGTCGTAAGAGTGCAAAAGAAGAGAGAAAATCATACATTTTAGTGGCGATATAAATTGTGACTGATTCGTGCAGGTGTGTTGTGTACCTCTTTGTGGACACTGCGGACGGGACAATCGCGGTGCAAGTGTAATATTCCATAAATATTCGAGGACGGGAACATTGCGATTTGAATACATGTGGGTGCTTCACGTTTAAGCAGTATACTATCTGCTTTAAGAGATCATTAACCCTCTTTACTCGGAAATCCCAATGGGCGAATTCTGACATGCTCTTGTGGATTTTGCGAGTAAGTAGGTTTAATGCTATTCAACGATCATTGAATACTTTTTGGAAGGTGACCGAAGTTTTGATTTTGTGTCGTCCGTATCTTTAGTGACAAACAAGTTTTTCTGCGCCCCACGAGGTAAGCGTTGTAACACATGTTGATACGGTCCTGGGTTCGCCTGTGCGCGGCGAGCCCAACGGCCGGCGCTGCAGCAGGATTGGCTAATTTGGGCAATCTTTAACTGCTAATAATTAATTAACGAAGCGTTTAACGACATTTCGTCACTCTTGATTTTCGTCTTATTTTACCGGCTAGAACCCCCCATTTCATTGCGGCCCAGAGGTAGATTAACACCCTGTATACTGTGAGAGAGAAGAGAATTCTACGTTTTAAATAATCAGTCAAAGGTATTCCTCACATTATACTGATGTTTTGAATTAATAATAATAAGTAATTAATGAGATTTTCTTAAAATGGTAGGTATATTAAACAGATAAGCAATAAGAGGCATAAATAAAATATTTTTAATACTTGCTTTGAAATGTTAAAATAATCAACTACATTTAATGATTGGTGATTTTAAACTTAATTTAATAATGTTATTGTGTAATATTTTATTTTACACTTATAATAAATATCTGTTAATATTTATAAATGGGCTGGGATTTCTAGATTGTAATGCAGTGAAGATTTTTTCTATCATAAGGTTACCAACAGAAGACTGGTCGAAACCATGGGACAAAGCGTTAAGAATGTTATTTCTACCCTCTATAATATTTACAGAACTTGTTTAATGTCTTTTATGCTGCCAGCATTAAAAAGTGATTCCAACTTATTGTTAGTAATGATGGTAATATATATAACCTTTATAACCATGAAGCAGACTTGGTTTAGCAAAATACTGAGATTTAAAGCTTTGAGTTTATTCAAGTGATACGATATGAATAGGTATGCCGAATATTACAAGAGATAGATCTTTATCAATTAAAGTGTAGTTGACACGTTATCTTTAATTTGTCTCAGTTAAAGAAACATTATTTGTCTTTTACGTAAGATAGCATAGAACTTTGAAATGTATAAATTTTTAAGTAGAGTTCAAGAAATACAAGTTGTGGGAAAGACAGAATCTGAGATAAATGTACTTAATATTGTCTACCAAACAGTTCATGATTAATTCATATCCCTAAACACATGTATGGAAACATTAATTTGAGTTTTTGAACTTATTTGTACATGTGTTCTTAGTTTTTTCCAATATATAAAATATATTTGTAAACTTTTTAATTAGAATTATGTTTAAAGAATGTTAGTATAAAAATATAGTACTTATTAACAGTATTTTATTGTTCTAGATGATCATATTTGTATGTTGGAGTAAATTCTATTCAGTAGCTTTGTAAATTTAGAACAAAATCTGAAATCATAATTTTTTGCAAGCATTGTTTTGAAACTAATTGCTATGTTATATACACAATGTATCATAATTTTCTATATTAGAAGAGTCATTATTTCAGATATTTTAGTTTGTTTTCAGGACCTAATTCTTCTGTACAGCTTTACATTTTTTTTTGTTTTTGCTTAATAATCTTTTTGTGGAAGTCTTTTTTTCTGATGCGATATTTGTATGCTTTCTCTGAAGTGGCTTTTTTAGGGTGATTATAAAAGGTTACGTAAATGCCTTGATGTTTAGAAGATTTTAATTTAGCTGATACATATTAGATCCACCTGTAGCTACAAGACAACTTGTCATCTTACATCGTTAGCAAATGAAATACATATATTAGATTTGAATTTTGTATGTAAAATTTTTAATATGATAAGAAAGAAGTCTTATGATTGGATTAGTAAAATTATAAATAAATTTGAGAACATGAATTATGGTGTATAAAGTATAAATATACAAAATGATTAGAATGTACAAATAGTTTTGAAGGTTTTGATGCTAATATCTGATTCATCCTTCTTTGACACGAATAGTATGATTTAACAGTATGCTGGCTTTCCATAATATCTACAAATTTCTTCCTTGTATCCCATTTGATGATGTTATTCATTTTGCAAATTTTATCTTTCTACATTTCTTTTGAAGTTGTTCCATAATTTCCGAGCCTTTTTCAATTTCAGTATAAAGCAATCTTTGGGATTTATGTGAGTACTCTGTGCAGGAGTTCCTGTTGTGATGAGACATATTACATTTCCATCCTTTTCAGCAATTCAAGTTGTGTGTTTAAGATTATTGCCTTTTGAAGAATAAAATTCATTCAGTACGTGTAATTTAACTTTTTTTTTTTTTTTTTTTTTTTTTTTACGTGGAGGAAATCTTCGAAAAGATCCCCCACCACCCTGGGAGGTGGCGAGGTTATGCAGGATTTTTACCTGCTAAAACCTCCACGGTGGCCTTCTTCAGCGAAATGGGAGAGCACCGGGAACTCTGAAGAACACTTCCAGTACTCCCCCTCGCCGTCGTCTCAATCAAGACTCATCACTGCCGGGGGCCAGAACCCCCTCAGTGGCTGAATCAGCGCCGCGCAACCACCGCACGGCGCCGACCTACATCAGGAAAAGCTGTGCAATGGCGTCGCAGCCCCCTAACTACGACGGCCACTTCCCCTGGTGATGCTGCTTTCATCGGCCGTCGAGGAAAGCGGCCAAGCAACATCACCAAATTCCGGCTTTTACGGTGCCCTTGGCCGGCGCCCACCACGCCGACGGCACCGTCCCCGTCTCGACGGAGCTGCGGCTCTCTCCCGAGCCCGCTCCGCCTCCTCCTTCTTGAGCATGACTCGCTCGCAGAAGGAGGACACCGCCCTCCAACCCCCCTCGCTGTCCAGCATCGCCTCGACGACTGCCGGGAGCGAGAGGTCCGGTCCAATTGCGACTCGGAGTTCCCGGCGCTCCCGCGAAAATGCGCGACACTCTTCGAGTGTGTGCTGCGCCGAGTCCTCCTTCTCTCCGCAGTGATGACACTGCGGCGTCGCCTCCCTCCCGATCCGATTTAAGTACTCGCCGAAGCACCCATGCCCGGCGAGCACCTGCGTCAGACGGAATGTCAAACGCCCCCACGATCTGCCCATCCACCTCTTCAGGACGGGCAGAACGGCGCCAACGACGCGCCGGCCCGTGTTGGATGGCTCCGCCAACTGTCGTCGCCACTCCAACTCGGCGCGTCGATGCGCCTGGCGACTCGTCGAGGCAAGCCGGGACTCAGCAGCGGTTGGGTCGAGCCCCTCTCGACGGATGGCCTGCGCGCAACCGTAGACGGTTGCGGCCTCCTCCGCAAGGAGCTCCCACGGGATGAGCCCTGCCAGCGTGACCGCCGACCTATACGAGATCGTACGGTAACCCCGCACGATCCTAACGGCAGTCGTCCGCTCCACGCGGCGCAGCAGAAGACGGCTGCGGCGACTGGCCAGTAGGTCACGGTCCCATATAGGCGCCCCGTATAACACCACTGACCGCACGACCCCCGCGTACAGGCGGCGCACTCCATCACTGGGACCACCCAGGTTCGGCAGGAGACGGCCCAGAGCGGCCGCCACCCTCTCCGACCGGGGGATCACCTGCCGGAAATGATCGGCGAAACGCCAGTGGCCGTCGACGATGAGCCCCAAGTACTTAATGGTACGGCTCACCTCGACCACCGACTCTCCCACTCGCAGCCACGACTGCGGTGGGACCCCCCGCCGAGCGGCGTCGAAGAACCAGACGCTCTCGGTCTTATGAGGGGCAACCCGAAGGCCCAGCCTTTCAATTCGACGCACTACGCAGGCCACTCCGCACTCGCAGAGACGGAGGGTCCTGTCGTAGTCCCTCCCCGTGGCCAGCACCAGCGTGTCATCCGCATAACACGTGATACTGACCCCCCTAGGGAGGGCCGTTTGCAACACGGTGTTGTAGGCGAGGTCCCACAAAATGGGCCCGAGGACTGAGCCCTGCGGGACCCCGCACACCGTTTGCCGCACGATGAGTTCACCACGATGATTGGTGAACTCAACGGAACTGTCGGACAGATACGCTCCGACGATCCTCCTAAGATAGGGAGGCACCCGATGTCTCACTAGGGCCTCCCTAATAGCCAGCCAGGGCAGCGAGTTGAACGCGTTCACGATGTCTAAAGACACCGCGAGCGCTACCCCGCCCTGGAAGGACGCCGACTCCGAGAGAGATCGAACCCGTGCGATCGCGTCTATGGTCGATCTTCCCTCACGGAAGCCGAACTGGCTCTCCTCCAGGCCCGGACCCACCCCAGACAGGTGGGCGGAGAGACGGGAAGCAATGATCCGTTCGAGGAGCTTTCCCGTTTCATCCAACAGGCATATCGGGCGGTAGGCAGATGGGGAATCCGCCGGCCTACCGTCCTTTTTAATCAGGACAACCCTGCCCTGCTTCCACGCCGGTGGGAAGATGCCGGCCTCCAGGCAGCGATTCAGGAACTCTCTGAATCCACCACCCAGAGCGTCAACCACTGTCGCCATAATCCGGCCCGGGACGCCATCCGGACCTGGTGCGACGTTCCGCGACCGCGATTTCCGAATCGCGGCGCTCAGCTCCTCCTCGGACACCGCAATGCCGGAGGACCACCTAATCAGGTCCTGCTCGCGAGGAAGAGGCGGGCAGTCGCCACCCGCTAAAGCGGGGAACAAAGTTCCAATGATCCGCTCCAGTGCCTCGGGCTCAAGCGACTCCGTCACCGGGGGTGCCCAGGGGCGAAGCTTACCCAGTACCAAACGGTACGGGCGGCCCCAGGGGTCCCCGTCGAGTGTTCCAAGGAGCTCCCTCCACGCCGCCGCTTTTGCCGAGGAAATGGCGATGCGCAAGGCCGACCGTGCGAGTCGGTACCCCTCGTGCGCGGCGGCAGTGCACCGCTCGTCTCGGCCAGCACGCCGCCGGGCGCGCGTGTATTTTCTCCTCGCGCGCACGCAGGCGGTACGGAGGTCAGCGATCTCTTGCGACCACCAGTGCACCGCCCCGCGAATTACACGCTTGGAGCGCGGCATCGCAGCGTCACAGACCGATGTCATGACGCCGCGAAGCCATTCGGACCCGCTCACCGGGTCAACCCGACCGGCGAACGCGTCCTCGGCCCACGCCACGGCATGGACCGCCGCCATACGTGTAATTTAACTGCTCTTTGTTCAAGGTTTTACTTGAGAATATTAAGCCTGTCTTTATTTAAAATTCCATCAATATAAGTGGGATTTTCTATTTCATTTGCTGCCATGCATTCTCATATCATTACTGTACAACATTCTGATTTTACACATAGAATTGTATTTTTGGTTTATAAGGTTATATTGTACTTACTGCACCCGAATTATCTTAACCGAGAATGCATTAATTTTGATTTAAATTTACTCCCATTTAAGATGTGGTAGTGGGATCGGCGAAGGGAACAATAAACTCACTACGATTATCTGTGTGGTACTTTATTCTAAACGTCTGCCGCTTACAAAGCTCCGCGACGCCCGCGTACTGCTCTCGGCTATGTTTCTTATCCAACTGCCCTAACCATTCGCTCACTCATGTATTCCACCCTACCATCCTTCTTTCTCATTCTCAAGGTTCATTTTCACTCTAAACTAACTAAATGCATTCATTCTGCGCGACACTCGAACCAATCGTCCAAACATTCGCTCGACGCTGTCGCACAGCAGGCAACGCGGTCCATTCGTCCAAACATTCTTACGTCTTACAAAACAGATGGCGGGGATGCGGTGCCGGCCTGTGCCGGCTACAGAATAAGATTCGTTTTTGAAAATTCTTTCGTGTACGTTTTTTTTCCGCAGTGTGTATGAAAATTATTAGTCTGCAATGCTCTTTGATAGATATCTTTCTTAAAATTATGATTAACTGTCGTTACAAGTTTTAGTGCAGATGTGCGAGGTTTATTTTTTATTCCAAGTACCATTATTTTTTCCTTCCTCACTGTCAATTTCATTGGATATTCTGTACGTCTTTCATTTGTAATGTTACATTTCTTTATTATATAATCTAGTATTCTTGATTTATTGGCTTAGTGATTGTACAATTTTTTGATAATATCTATTTTCATTACCTAGCTGCTGCATTAATTCATGTTCACATTTACTTAACCTTCTCGTGCTCGAGATTTGGTTAATTTTGAGCAGTTCCGTTATAGGAAAACTGTGAACTACCCAGTATATTGAAATCAACAAACGTGGGATGGTTACATCTCATTTATCGGAATTACTCCTTTTGTTTACGTGTAAAACTAGATTTTCTGACTCTATAGGTGCTGTGTTTATTCTTAGTGTATTTTTTACAAAATTTGTTTGTAATCATAGATTCTTAAATTAATAATTTATTTTATTTACTCACTTATTTGAAAATTTTCAAAATATTCAAGCTATGCTTTGTGTTCTGCTAGAAACATTGATAATACCTAGTAAAGAATATTTATGTAAAATAAAGCACATTTAACTTTTAATCCATAAATCGTGCGCTGCAAATATAGTAACGCAAAGAAAGACATCATTGCTCTCTGAAAATGTAAATATCCTTGTTCTTTTACATACGAATAAATGATTAATAGATTAAACGTTAAATATTTACTATTTTCATCTGTAACTTAGTAAGGTATGTGTCACAAATCATTTACGAACACCATAAATATGTCTCGGTGATGTCTCAGTGTGTGACCATTATTTGATCAGCTTTTGCACAGCGGTAGATATTATCGAGCTAAAATGAAGAATACCCGTGTTTGGGGACGGACAGCTCATAGTTCAAGAGATATACAACATTAAAGTTGTTGTCGAAGTTTATTACACATGAAATGAGAAGGAGAAACTAGAAACAAGCGTGTGTAGTAATTCGGCAATAGTAGCAGTGCGAGTTCAAATTCTGTTGGGATATCTTTTTTTAAATCTTTATTTACATTTTCTGTCTATATCTGGGTCCCGTAGACCCAGCTCAATCGTACCCGAGTGCAAATTTCCTTCGAGTATACCTTATCTTATCCATAATTTGAAATGTTTTCAAAGCTGGAAAGTATCTACACAGTGAAGTCAACGCCTCTTTAAATTATAAAGAGAGGCGAGATAGATGAAGTGAAATTTAAAAATTATTCTACGGTTGAAGATCTTTTTGTATATTTTGAAAAGGTCTGCAGACTTCAAATCAGCTGGCGGACAGGCAGGTGAAGAAGAGAAACTGAGTCACCTGATTAAAGCGTTACCTCCAAGTCACAGCTATGTTGGAGATTTCATCGACTTAGTCAAGTGAATATGTCAAGTCCAAGATAAAGGAGAAAAATCTGGCAAAGTATGACAGTGAAAGAAGAAGCATCGTAAGCACTTTTCTTGCTAAAATAAGAGGCGAGTGCTACAAATGTGGAGAGACTGGACACCTCCAAACGAACCGGTGGAAACTGCAGCGAAATCATCAAGGCAGAGGAAGTCACCAGCAGGACAGAGGTGCTCAAAGAAGCCAGAGACAACGAGGGTCATCGCACGGATGGAGCCGAGGACGAGGGACTTCGCAGCGAGATCGAGATCAAGAAAGGTCATTCGGATCACAAGACAACTTCAGCCAAGACACACATGACGCTTGGACTGCAGAAGTGATAAAAGTGAGTGATAGAGTAAACAAAAGTTCATCTAAAGTTAGTGTAAATAAAGTGAAAGTGAACAGAGTGAAAAAAATGAGTGTGAGAATGAGAATGCAGTTGAATGGTTATTAGATAGCGGATATACTGATCATATTGTGAATAGTGATATGTATTTTTGTAATAGCGTAGTTTTAAATAATCCCGTAAGCGTTAAATTTCCAGATGGTAGATGCTTGAAAGCAACAAAAATAGGTACAGTAGAGACCACTTTTAAAAATTATTATGATGAAGCAAAAGTCACTTTGAATAATAGCATAAATAGAAATTTGTTAAGCTTTTCCAAAATAACAGAAAGAAGCATAAGAGTAGCTAGAGAAGATAATGCTAAGATTTATAATCAAGATCGAAAATTATTAGCAGTTGCTAATAAAATTGATGGACTGTATATTATAAGAAGTTTTGTTTGAAAAAATACAAAAAATGATGTAGAAATAAACATAGTTAACATAACTGCAAAGGAAAAGTGGCATCGAGCCTTAGGTCACGTAAATTTTCAATATTTAAATAAAATTGTAAAGCATAAATTGGTTAATGGTATGCCAGAGAATTTAGAGAATGAGTTTCTTACATGTGCTAACTGTATGCGAAGCAAAATGTCAAAAGTACCATTCGAAAATAATAGATCTCAAACAAATAAAATTCTAGAGGTAGTTCACACTGATTTAAATGATCCCCATCCAACCGCCGGTTATGGCGGTGCGAAATATTTTTAACTTTCATAGATGATTATAGCAAGTGTAGTGAGATTTTCTGAGTAAAAAGTAAAGCTGAAACGGCAAGCTGTTTTATTGAGTTTTCCAATTTAGTTGAAAATGCATTTGACTAAAGAATTAAAAAATTAAGATGCGATAATAGAAAAGAATACTTATACAAAGACATTTTTAATTTTGCAAAAGAGAAAGGTATACAAATCTTGCCATGCCCTCCGTATGTAAAAGAATTGAATGGAGTGGCGGAAAGATTTAATAGATCGGCAATTAACATGGGTAGATATTTAGCTCGAGAAGGTAAAATTGATGATAGATATTGGCCTGAAATCATGGAGACAGTTGCTTATCAAAAAAATAAAACAATAGCAAATACTAGAGAAAATAAAACTCGTTATGAGATATTTTTTGGACGGAAGTCTAATGTTGAACACTTGAAAATTTATGGTAGTCGAGTTTTTGTTAAAGTTTCAGATGAAATAAGAAAAAGCAAAAGGCATGATAAAGCAAATCTTGGTGTACTCGTTGGATATGAGGATAATTGTTATAGAGTACTGGTAAATAACAGAATAATAAATGCGAGACATGTTAAAGTTATAGAAAATAGTTCAAAATTAATATGCCGAGAGAAGGACAATGAAAACGATGATTATAATACAGTAAATTTGACGTTACACAAAAATAAGGACAACTGTAAATCTGAAAACGAAAATGATGAAATTGAAAATGAGATCGAAAATGATCCAAATAAAAGTAGACAAACTTCAGATGATGAAGAAATCTTTGTCGAAGCCATGTCTTCAGCACCTAAACGAAATAAAACACAAACGGTTAGAAGAAGCTCTACTAGAATAAAAAAAGGCGATAGAACGATATGGAAATCCGACAACAAATTTTATTTACGTAAATTATGTTAACGCAAATGTACCGAATACATTTGAGGAGGCGATAAATTCAGAAGAGTCCGAAAATTGGAAAAGGGCTATGAATAAAGAAATACAAAGTTTAAAAAAGAATGAAACATGGGTTGTTGTAGATAAGCCTAAAGATAAAAAGATAATCGATGTTAAGTGGATTTATAAAAAGAAAGGCGAAAACACATATAAAGCTAGGTTAGCAGTTAGAGGTTTCCAACGAAAGGAATACCTTGAAAATGTATATTCACCAGTAGGATAAATGCAAACTTTGAAGATACTGTTGAGTTATTGTTGTATAAATAATCTATATATTGAACAAATGGACGTAGAAACAGCGTTTTTAAATGATGAAGTTATATCTATAGGAAATGTTCTATAAAATGTAGAACAGAAGATGGAATTCAGGTGTGAAAAATAAAAGTGAAGCGATTAAAATATTAATAAAACTATATTTAAAACAATTTAACAAAACAACTTAAACGACTTTACAACTTAGAACTTTAACACTCTTTCTACGTTCACAACCAAACCTTTCTGTCTTCACCGTCCAATACTTTCTGCCTCGCGCTCGCATTTTCTCCGTCATATATTCTTCCAAACACTCGTTTCCTTTCATTCTAATTGTCAACCTTTCTCACTCTACGCATTCGGTCACGACCACCCAGAATTTCTCAGTCACACTGTTTTCCGAAGTTCTCATATTTCACGCCTTAGAAACATTCGAGCCCAAACATTCTGCGTTCGCACGACAATCGCCCAACTCAAGTACTCTTCAGACTTTCCCAAACTCGCATCCGCTCGATCGCATTCCTACATATCCGAAGTTTATACGAATGAACCAAAAGGTTATAAAACTGGACAGACTAAAGTGTGTAAGTTGCAAAAAGCTCAATACGGTCTACGTGAAAATCCAAGAGCATGATATAATTATTTTAACCAATATATTGAAAAGTTAAATTTTGTAAGAAGTAATTACGATTATTGTTTATATGTAAATAATGCGAGCGAAGATTCTATATATGTTTTAGTTTTTCTAGATGATTTATTGACTTGTTCCAAAGATAACAAAATTGAAGAAATTAAAGCTAGTTTGATGAAAAGATTTTGTATGAAAGATCTAAGAAAAGTTAGTAGTTATATAGATATAAATATGGATTATGATTAAAACAGAAAAATTGTCCTCCAACGCAATCGCAAAGGAATCCTTCTTCCCGTATATTCGTCAGTCGTCATTTGGTTCTGCTGTTGTTCAGTAGCGGAATTATTTTTCGACTTCTTTTAAAACGCTTTTTTATATCGTTCCTGATTACAGTTAATTTCTTTTAAATAACAGTTTTTTTATTTAGTTTTAAATAAAATATAATTGTGAGTGTGTTTGTGCCACACGTATGTGGTGTTGTCGTGAGAGTGCAAAAGAAGAGAGAAAATAATACATTTTAGTGGCGATATAAATTATGACTGATTCGTGCACGTGTGTTGTGTACCTCTTTGTAGACACTGCGGACGGGACAATCGCGGTGCAAGTGTAATATTCAATAAATATTCGCGGACGGGACAATCGCGATTTGAATACGTGTGGATGCTTCACTTTTAAGCAGTATACTATCTGCTTTAAGAGATCATTAACCCTCTTTACTCGGAAATCCCAATGGGCGAGTTCTGACATGCTCTTGTGGATTTTGCGAGTAAGTAGGTTTAATGCTATTCAACGATCATTGAATACTTTTTGGAAGGTGACCGAAGTTTTGATTTTGTGTCGTCCGTCTCTTGAGTGACAAACAAGTTTTTCTGCGCCCCACGAGGTAAGCGTTGTAACACATGTTGATACGGTCCTGGGTTCGCCTGTGCGGGGCGAGCCCAACGGACGGCGCTGCAGCGGATTGGCTGATTTGGGGCAATCTTTAACTGCTAATAATTAATTAACGAAGCGTTTAACGACATTTCGTCACTCTTGATTTTCGTCTTATTTTACCGGCTAGAACCCCCCATTTCATTGCGGCCCAGAGGTAGATTAACACCCTGTATACTAAATCTTTGGCTGCGAAATACAACCTTGAAGATGCGAAGTTATACGATACTCCAGTAGAGAAAAATTTAAAGCTAGAGCAATAAAATGAAATAGACGAAAGGATAAAATATCGAAATTTGATAGGTGAACTGTTATATATAAGTATATGCACAAGACCTGATATCACATATAGTGTAAATTATCTAAGTAGATTTCAAAGTTGCTACAATTCGACACATTTCAAGTATGCGATAAGAGTTCTGAAATACCTGTATAAAACAAAAGATTTGAAATTAACGTATACAGATAAAAATGAAATTAATGATAAGTTAGATTGTATGGTAGATTTTGACTATGCGGGTGATAACATTGATCGGAAGTCAACTGCTGGCTATGTAATAAGATTATACGGTAATGTAATTTATTGGAAAACCCGTAAACAAAATAATATTATGAAATGTTCAACTTTTGCGAAATACACTGCTATGTCAGAAGCAGTGACAGAAGTTTATTTATGAAAAATTTGCTCACTGCAACGTTTAATTTAAAGTTAGATAAACCGATAACGATATACGAAGATAACTCAGGTGCAATATCGATAGCCAAGTTCGGTAATTATACTAAAAACTGAAAGTACATTGAAGTGCAATATTACTATGTTAATGAAAACTATGAGAATGGAGTAATTGATATTGTAAAAATAGGTACTGATTCAAATGTAGCTGATATACTAATGAAAAGCTTAGGCAAAATGAAATTTTCAAAAATTCGAAACGCACTGTGTTCCGTCTTACGGAATAGCTGCGGGAAGTTTTCCATCGGCATTTATGGCACGAGTGTGCCGGTAATGCTATTTTTGAGGATTAGGAAGTTTTAGCCGTTTTACCTTTTTTCGAACCCTCTTAACATCCGTAGAGGGTCAATAGTTTAATTTCGAGTCACCGTAATTCCACAGTAGCCAAGAGCATGCCATAAATAAGGGACTTCCGAAAGGCCCAGCGGCCAGCCGGTACCCACATGCGAGAGGTACACGGGCCCAAAAGAGCTTTCCCCTTCGTTGCCGAAATTCGGGAAACCTTCCCGCTCCGAGTGCCTCACCCCACCCGTTCTCGAAACGCGTGCTAAGGGCACAACAACGGGGGCTGGTGGCACTCAGGGCATACGCTGATTGGAGTCTTGACTTTTTGACTTTAACCAATTAGCGTATCGTCTTGAGGTATGGGAGAGTGACCAGTCGAACTCCTCCATATAAAACCGAGCCACTTCGGCGCCGCGTATTCACAATCTCAGTAATCTCAGTACAAGGTGCCTCCGTAATCACAACAACAGAAACGCACTTTCTTCGTACCGCGATCCGAAATCATACAAAAGTCATACAGAATTCACTCAACCACAGTACAAACGTGTCTTCACATTCAGTATTCACGTATTCACAAGCAATCCACAGTATCAAACATCAGTCAATTCAGTCATACGAAATCAGTCATCCGAGATCAGTCATTCGAAATTCATACATACGTTCAGATACAGTCGAATTAGAAACAGTCGTCTAAAGCGAACAGCGGCGGACGACAGTCGCGATCCTGTCATTCGTAGACGCGACAAAACACACTGAATTTGATATAATAAGAAATTGATGACTAGTTATAAGTTGAATGAAATTTTAAATGAAACGTTAGCAAATAAATAGATGAATATGTATTCATTAATTGAAGAGCTGTAGTACACTATTAAGTAAAGAGGTAAGGTAATATAAGGGAAAAATATTGTAACATGATGCTGAAAATTCAAGGAGGCGTGTTGTAGTTAATGTATTCTTCGGCATCATGATGGAATAATGATTGTTTAAAATTGGCGTGCTACATACGTCGAAAATCGACTGATGCTTATTTCGTCGCGGAGAGCCAGAGTAGAACGGTTAATAAAACAAATGACTAGTGTGTTCGTAGTTCCGCAGCGAGCGTCGCATGGAGAAAAGATGCAATGTAGAATAAGATAATAAAGTATAATTAATAATGTATAAATATAATAAACAATTATTTCAATAATACCAACACTTATTATTTTATTTACATCTTTTTTTGTTCGCGATGTGATACGATCTATCAGAATTCATATATCAATCTTTGCGTGCTATTTGTGGTATTTTTATTTTATTGGTCGGTGGATATCAATAACGTTTTTCTGTCACTAGTGTGTGTTAGTTGTATGCCTCTTGTAACTCAAGGTTGGGTGTTGGCATACACACTCATACGTGAAATTAACTTTGTATCGGATAGTTGTAGATGAGAAAACGGTGTGTTTGATTATGTCCCCTGATGGTGCAGGCCGAGAAGAAGTGAAATATTAAAAACTTCAAGTTAAAAGCAGCACTTTCTGTATCGAATTATTAATTCAGTAATGTGATGATTATGTGGTAGTAACATCGGATGTTTCTGTGCATAATTGTTTGACACATGTTTTAATCTACAACCAACTCGCAATGTGGCTCCTAAATTTATAAAAGGATTTAAATTTAACGGTCTGTGTTTAAAGTTTCCGAACTACCGGAATCTAACAGAGAGGATGAGGAAGAGGGTTCTGAAGTAAGAGTGCAATGAATGTATGCTTTCGCCGCTTGTCTGGCGAGTGGCTGTATATTGTTGCAGAAAAAAAGCTAGTCGCAAGAAAACTGTCTGGCTGACGGGGCTCGCCGCTCGGGTTCCGTCCTTCTCCCGGCGGTATCCGCGGTGGTCCTGAAATAAAAATCGCTCGCTTGAAGTCTGACGTCACAGGCTCTGTGGACGATTAGCTGGCAGGATTACATCACACGATCGCCGCCGGTTCGTTATGACAACTGCTTTCCTGCCTTCGCAAGCGAGCGAAGTGGACTGTATATTTTCTGTACGAGATTGACAAACAAAAAGGAGTCCACTCTACGTCCTCTATGCTACCGGAATCGACCCCAAAACGGTGGAGGTTATAAGTCTCCTCCCTTGGTGCACACGATTTGGCCTTTGAATCCCTTGCCTACACAACCAAAGTGGTTGCTGACGCCTTGTGTGAATACACCGTGAGTGCGCGAGCAGCCAAGAGGTTCCTGCAATCCGTTTGGATCCTCCCCTGTCTTTGTAAACTGTTTCACGGGAGAATACGGCTAGTTCGGCGGCAGTCAAGTGCGACGAAAGCGGTAGACGACTGACGCTGTGAACCAGTGAGCAGCCAAGAACTATGTTCTTCTGTTTTGTACCTGATTCACAGAGCACTCTTCTCTGCAATCGACGATCGAGCCGAGAAACGGGGTGGAATTGCTTGTTTCTCGGCTGAAGCAAAGTTGAAAAAAACCCTAAATTTGCTTTAAATTACAGCGAAGTGCGAAGGGAGTCGACCCACGTAGGCCACGAAGAGACTCCGGTTACTCGCGGTATGCTTCTGGAAGGGGATAGCTCTCGGTGCGCGGCACGACTTAAATCGCCGAGGTCGTTCGCTCGAGGTCCTCGAATGCACTTTGCCGTTCGTCTGCTTCCCCCAACGATTGCGCATTTTTCGTCAATTTCAGCGTCGATAAGAGGCGCTATCGAATCTGGTATTGTTATCTCTTTCCCATTCCTGTTTCTCTCAGCCTCTCTATCTAGCCACGGCACGCGCGACCTAACCCATCACCTGTTCTGTTTTCCAATGACTCACGCAACGGACGGTGCGTGGCAAGTACATTGAAAAACTGGCGAGCCTAGGTCGTCTTCGTCAACGACTTTTCGCGATGCCTACTGGTGCACGATGACAGTGCAAACGGGACCAACAGACAAAAAATTCCGGCGAATTTCGAGGTGCTCAACCGTTCCGGTTTTAAACAATAGCTTTCCTATTCCCAACATAAATTTATACTATTTTCCACAAGCAGCTGCTGCATTTTGACTTCACAACCCGCTCAATAACGACCGGCCACCAGATGTTATCAAAACCCTCTTCGATATCAATAAATAGAGCCATTACATATATCTTGTCACCTCTGATACCTTTTCTGAAATACAATGGTGCGTCCTTAGTAGATTGTTTGGTTTTAAATCCGTATTGACTGCTGTTTTCAAGTTCATTCTACTTATAATTTTGTTGAATTCTATTCAAAATTATCTTTTCAATCAATTTACCCACCAGAGGTAAAAACGCAATCGGTCGAAATGAGCTCACGTGTTTCCTGTCTTTAAATTTATTCTTTAGGATTATGCGCAGCTCAGCGGTCTTTAAGTGTTTTGGAAGGCAGCAGGCGCGCAAATTACCCACTCCCGGCGAGGTAGTAACGAAAAATAACGATACGGGACACATCTGAGGCCCGTAATCGGAATGAGTACACTTTAACTCCTTTAACGAGGACCAATTGGAGGGCAAGTCTGGTGCCGGCAGCCGCGGTAATTCTAGCTCCAATAGGGTATATTAAAATTGTTGCGGTTAAAAAGCTCGTAGTTGTTCTGTGTGTTTCAGTGTCGGTTCTCCGCTCGAGGTGTTTAACTGGCATTATGTAATACGCCCTACCAGTGAGCTTAGTTCCTCGCAGAGGACCAATTGATTACCCATCGCGGTGCTCTTCACTGAGTGTCGAGGTGGGCCGGTACGTTTACTTTGAACAAACTAAAGTGCTCAAAGCATGCTATCTTCGCCTGAATACTATGTGTGTGGAATAATGGAATAGGACCTGGGTTCTATTTGGTTGGTTTTCGGAACCCCGAGGTAATGATTAATAGGGACAGATGGGGGCATTCGTATTGCGGCGTTAGGGGTGAAATTCTTGGATCGTCGCAAAACGGACTAAATCGAAAGCATTTGCCAATAATGTTTTCATTAATCAAGAACGAAAGTTAGAGATTCGAAGGCGATCAGATATCGTCCTAGTTCTAACCATAAATGATGCCAGCTAGCGATACGCCGATGTTCCTCCGATGACTCGGCTTGCAGTTTCCGGGAAACCAAAGCTTTTGGGTTCCGGGGGAATTTTGGTTGCGATGATGAAACTTAAAGGAATTGACGGGAGGCCACCACCAGGAGTGGAGCCTGCGGCTTAATTTGACTCAACACGGGAAACCTCACCAGGCCCAGACACCGGAAGGATTGACAGATTGATAGCTCTTTCTTGATTCGGTGGGTGGTGGTGCATGGCCGTCCTTAGTTGGTGGAGCGATTTGTATGGTTTATTCCGATAACGAAGAAGACTCTAACCTGCTAAATTGACGTACCTTACGGTATCTTGAAGGCTCCCGGCTTCGGTCGGTGGGTTTTTACTCCCAACGTACGAGCAAATCTTCATAGAGGGCCAGGCGGCTTCCAGCCGCACGAGATTGAGCAATAACAGGTCTGTGATGACCTTAGATGTTCTGGGCCGCACACGCGCTACACTGAAGGATTCAGCGTGTTTTCCCTGACCGAAAGGCCGGGGTAATCCGCTGAACCTCACTCGTGCTAGGGATTGGGGCTTGTAATTATTCCCTACGAACGAGGAGTTCCTAGTAAGCGCGTGTCGTAAGCTCGCGTTGATTACGTCCCTGGCATTTGTGCACACCGCCCATCGCTACAACTGATTGAATGATTTAGTGAGATCTTCAGATAAGTACACGACCAATGTCTCGGCATTGCCAATGGTACCGGGAAGATGACCAAACTTGATTACTTAGAGGACGTAAAAGTCGTAAGAAGGTTTAAGTGGGTGAACCTGCGGAAGGATCATTAACGAATAAAAGTGTGTAATAATAAAAAGACATCTAAATAGATAGACATATCTAAATAGAGGACGGATGTCAAAAATCTTTGAATAAGGAGTTCAAGAGTACATAAAACCGGTCAAGAGTAAACTCGAGAAGCCCAAAAGATTGAATGGGGAGACTCATCGTCAATGGCGCTGGCTCCCGTTGGTGCGCGATGCCCCGGATGGACCCTCGCGGTTCCACGGCGAGGGCACACCACCTTCTGCTTTAACGTTCCGGTGCCGTAGTCATGCACTTCTTCCCTAGTAGAACGTCGCGATCCGTTGCGTGTCGGTCTATGGCCGATAGGGCGCCTATTTCATCGCCATGCACGGACGCTACAGATCGACGGTCGCCCGGCCGGCTGCACGACGGTACTCGCACGATATCGGGCCGCAACCAATCCATTCTCGAATGTGTGTGCGTCAGGCCCGCCGCAAGCTCGGTCCGCTTCAACCCGGAGGTGCGGACCTGTTGCCGTTCCTGGGAATGACCAGCTTTCGCAGACGTTGTCCTTGGACTGGACAAGCTCTGAATTACCGGTTGGCGATGCTACTGCTTTGGGTACTATCAGGACCCGTCTTGAAACACGGACCAAGGAGCCTGACGTGAGCGCGAGTTATTGGGATGCATAAACCTAAAGCGGAAATGATAGCGATGGTCGACCTAAGCGTCGACCGAGGGAGGATGGGCACCGTAACGATGGTACCCCGCACTCCTGGGGCGTCTCGTTCTCATTACGAGAAGAGGCGCACCCAAAGCGTTCATGTTGGGACCCGAAAGATGGTGAACTATGCCTGGTCAGGACGAAGTCAGGGGAAGCCCTGTTGGAGCTCCGTAGCTATTCTGACGTGCAAATTGATCGTCGGAACTGGGTGTAGGGCGAAAGACTAATCGAACCATCTAGTAGCTGGTTCCCTCCGAAGTTTTCCTCAGGATAGCTGGCACTCGTTTCGAACGCTGACGAGTCTCATCTGGTAGAGTGAATGATTAGGGGCCGAAATGGCCTCAACCAATTCTCAAACTTTAAATGGGTGAGACCTCTGGCATGTTTGGATCAATGAAGCTACGAGATCTTGGATCAGAGTTCCAAGTGGGCCAATTTCGGTAAGCAGAACTAACGCTGTGGGATGAACCAAACGCCGAGTTAAGGTGCTTAATTCGACGCTTATCGGACACCATGAAAGGCGTTGGTTACAAAAGACAGCAGGACGGTGGCCATGGAAGTCGGAATCTGCTAATGAGTGTGTAACAACTCACCTGCCGAAGCAACTAGCACTGAAAATTGAAGGCGCTGAAGCGTCGCGTCTATACTCCGCCGTCAGCGGCAAGAGGGGAGTGACGTGCATCGTTTGACCCACCACGGGTGTGAACCGCCCTCCATGAAGCCCTGATGAGTGGCAGGTTTGCGGCGATGTGCGCAGAAGGGTTTGGGCGTGAGCCTGCCTGGAGCCGCCGTCGGTGCAGATCTTGGTGGTAGTAGCAAATACTCCAGCGAGACCCTGGAGGACTGATGTGGAAAAGGGTTTCGAGTAAACAACCGTTGCACACGATTCAGTCGATCCTATGCCCTATGAGAAATCATATGCAGATGAGGTGTTCTAACATATATATGTATCCATATATATAATACGTGCGAAC
Source organism: Tetrapedia diversipes (assembly GCA_033822845.1). Lineage (NCBI taxonomy): Eukaryota > Metazoa > Arthropoda > Insecta > Hymenoptera > Apidae > Tetrapedia > Tetrapedia diversipes. The sequence goes on from JAOPTO010001723.1 coordinate 26,713, forward strand.
GCGCAAACGCAAATTCGAACGAACGAGATTATGTATACACACCCACTCATCAGACGAAGGGGAATCCGGTTGCTATTCCGGATCCCGGCATCGGAACCATATACCACTCCGGGCTCTTATAAGAGTGCTCGTAGGGTTAACCCAACATGACCTGGAGATGCCGTCGGGAAGTGCTGGGAGAGTTTTCTTTTCTGTACAAGCATTCCTGTTCCCTGGAAACCTCTAACAGGGAGATAGGGTTTGGAACGCGAAGAGCACCGCAGTTGCGGCGCTGTCAGCATCTTCCCCTCGAACCTTGAGAATCTAGGAGAGGGACACGAGGAGGTGTCGCGCCGGTTCGTAGAATCTCTAGTCGATAGAGTAATGTCGGTAAGGGAAGTCGGCAAATTGGATCCGTAGCTTCGGAATAAGGATTGGGTCTGAGGAGCGGGGCGTGTCGGGCTTTGTCGGGAAGCGGGTTTGGCTGACGTGCCGGTCCTGGGCGAAGCAGAACGGGAAGCGATTCGTATCGCCCCTGGGATTCGAGCTCGATTCCGTGCCTTGGCCTCCCGCGGATCTTCCTTGCTGCGAGGTTTCCGTGGCGGCTTGGCGTCGTGGTCGCTCTTTTCGGTCACCATTCAACGCCCTGGTCAGAATTGGCACGTGCTAGTGGAATCCGACTGTCTGATTAAAACAAAACATTGCGATTTCCCTTGCTGGTGTTGACGCAATGTGATTTCTGCCCAGTGTTCTGAATGGCAACGTGAAGGAATTAAAAAAAGCGCGGGTAGACGACGAGAGTAACTATGACTCTGTTAAGCTCCTTCGTCCCACTCCGGGTGCATTCCCTCCGGCTTAGTCATCTGGCTGTTTCCAGTCAGACGTTGCCCGGCTCCCACCTCGCGGAGGTGCGGAGGGATTGTGACAGATAGTGTGACGTTGATGTTTTTGGAGGGTCATGGTTACAGGGACGGTGATGCGCAATACAGGTCTTTGGCTCGATAGCCTCTCCCGTCGAAGTCGCTCGACCTACCTCCTTGAGGTACCCGCTGGTAACACGTATGATGTCGTATGACTTCATACGTGGCTGAATGGCGTGCGGTGGTTCTACAAGGCAGGGCGGTTAGGTATAGACAGTTAGGAAGTGGCGATCCCACCTTTCCAAGCTTTGAGTGACGGTATACCGTATGCGATTTATAACCAAGTGTGAAGAATATATGATGTTGGTAACTAGGGTACAGTGTGCCCATTCTTACCCTTCCCCTGAAAGTGTTTGCAACACTGTAAATGGGAGTGGTTATAATAGCATGGTGGCATACGATACTAGAGCTGGTTGGAGAAATAAAATATAAATTATGCCGAGTAAATGATAGGCGTTTCATACGGGAAAAAGAATGGTCTGACCATGTGGAACTGGAACACTTGAAATATAAAATATTACGGCTTTGCTCAAAATGCCAGAAAGCATTCGAAAAATTACGCGGTTGCCGATGTTATATCCCGAAGTGTAAGAGCAGTAAAAGTATAGCTGCTATTATGGATGGCCACTCATGCACAGAATGTGAAGGTATTTATAAAACAATTCGAGGCCTCTCCCAACATGAAAGGTACAGACACCCTGCAATTAGGAATAGAAAAACAATGGAAGCAGACATCCCAGGGCTTCCAGGTAGGAAACCGTCGGTATGGACGGAAGAAGAGACTCAATTACTTATTCAACTGAATGAGATATATAAAATCGAACCTTATCCTAATGTCAACATACATGAGAAAACAATTTGACAAATAGGTAACAAGAGACGGCGTCTACCAACCCAACGGGCAGAAATAGTTGCCGAGGAGGAGGAAATATGCTCTGCTTCCTCCAACGAATCGGCAGTAGAGAATAAAGAACTGGAAGAAATTATGGAGAATTGGGAAGAAGGAATTTGGCAAAGCTATCTCCAGGAAGCAATTTTGGCTAATGTAGATAAGAATATTAATAATGAATTTAAAACTTTAGAAGATAAAATAATTGGAATGGCCACAAGAGAGAGTCTAGTTCCCCTTGAAATCGAAGAATTAATAAACAATTTAACCGAGACACTGTGTTTAAAAACGGAACGGTTGAGCACCGCGAAATTCGCCGTTAGTTTTTTTTCGGTTGTTCCCGTTTGCGATGTCACCGTGCATCGGTAAGCATCGCAAAAAACCGTTGACGAAGACGACCTAGGCTCGCCTGTTTTTCAATGTACTTGCCAAGCACCGTCCGTTGCGTGAGTCATTGGAAAACAAAATAGGTGATGGGCTAGGTCGCACGTGTCGCGGCTAGATAGAAAAACAGAGAGAAACAGGAGAGGGAAAGAAAAAAGAATATGAGACTCGTCAGCGCCTCTTATCGGCGCTGAAATTAACAAAAATGCGCGTTCGTCGGGGGAAGCCGACGAACGGCACAGTGTATCACAGTTTATCACAGGACCTCGAGCGAGCGACTTCGGCGATCCAAGTCGTGCCGCAGAACGAGAAGTATCCTGCTGAAGAAAAGTAGCGCGAGTAACCGGAGTCTCCACGTGGCCAACGTGGGTCGACTTCCTTCGCGCTTCACTGTCATTTGAAGCGACTTTAGGGTTTTTCCAACCTTGCTTCCGCCGAGAAACCAGGCTTTAGCGTCCTGCTTCTCGGCCCTATCGTCGATTGCAGGGAAGGGTGCTCTGTGAATCAGGTACAAGACAGGAGAACATAGTTCTTGGCTGCTCACTGATTCACAGCGTCAGTCGCCTACCGCTTTCGTAGCCCTCATCTGCCGCTGGACTTGCCGTGCTCTCCCGTGAGACCGTTTCCAAAGACAGGAGAGGATCGAGTGCACCAAGGGAGGAGCCTTACAACCTCCACCCTTTGGGGCCGATTCTGGTATTATCTACAGACGTAGAGTAGACTCCTTTTTGGTTTGTCGCTCTCGTCTAAAAAATTACAGTCCACTTCGCCGCACAGGCAAAAGGCAGTTGTCACCACGGGCCGACGGCAATCGTGCGTGACGTAATTCGGCCAGCTGATCGTACACGGAGCCCGTGACGTCAGAACTGTAGCGAGCGTTTTTGTTCCAGAGCCATCGAGGAGGCCGCTGGGAGAAGGGACGGAGCCGAGCGTCAAGCCCCGACAGCCGAGCCACCGCTCGCTCTCTCTTTTTCTTTTTTCTATACGGCCTGTAACAATATACGGCCGCTCGTGAAACGAGCGGCGAAAATATAGATATTGTGTAACATTCTTAACCTCTTCCTCTTTCCGAGCTGTTTGGAGTCCGGGAATCCGTACGCTAATTTATTTACGTATACTCCAAACACACTGAAACAGGTCATTAATGAAACAGAAAGGAATCTGCATAAAAAGAATGGCGAATATGATAATAAGAAAAATAAAAGAAAAGAAAGCAATCGCACACAACAAAATAGATACAAGTATTCTCGATTTCAAGAGCTATATGGAAAATGCCCTAGGAAGTTGATAGACATGGCGATTGCTGGGGAGACGGTTGGAACGAGAGAACGAGTGGAGCTCCCGTGTAGGGCTGAAGTCGAAGAGCTCTATGGAAACTTGTGGGGACAGCCTGGTCCAACTACGGGTTTACCAATTTTAGGAAGCGGTTCAAATATAGGGTATCCGATGGAGGAACTGTGGGAGCCCATTGCCACAATGGATCTCATCCTAAATATGAGAAAAATAAAGGCCGATACTGCGCTGGGGACCGACGGTATTAAAAAGATCCATCTACGAAAGCGCGGTGCCCTTTGTCTGTTGTCTAAAGTATATAACCTATTAATGCTTCACCAATCCTATTCTAAACAGTGGTGCATTAATAGGACAACACTCATCCCCAAGCCTGGTAAGAATGTGGAGGACGTTAATAACTGGAGACCTATTACAATGGGTTCATTATTGGGTAGAATATATTCTTCCATGTTAGACAACAGACTGAGACATAAAATTACCATAGATAAGCGTCAAAAAGGATTCAGCAGAGAAGATGGATGCAAACAAAATATAACCCTCATAAGTAACGCAATACGTGAAATGAAGGAGTAATCTGGTGGTATTGTGACTGTTGTCGATATAGCGAAGCCATTCGACACGGTTCCCCATCAAGCCATTGTGGACGGTTTAAAAAGGAAGCGAACACCGACAGCGATAGCAGAATACATTAGAAAAATGTATTGTAACTGCGCGACGGAAATAAAAACGAGGAATGGAAACGTTCAAACTGGGCTAAAAGGAGGAGTGAAACAAGGTGACCCTCTTTCTCCATTACCATTTAATGTTATAATAGACCCAATTGTATATGATATAAATTCGACAACGAAGGGGATAAAAATGTAAGAAGAAAATGTTTCCATTCTAGCCATTGCAGATGGCCTAGTTCTCCTGGCCAAAGATAAAAATGAGGCCATAAAACAAATTAAAAAGTTAAATAAATATCTGGGAGAACTATGAATGAGCACACAAACGGAAAAATGTTCAACTTTCGAAATAGTCTGCAAAGGAAAAACTTGGTATATTAAGGATCCTGAGTTAAAATTAAATAAAAACTATATACCTGCAACTGAGCCCGCGGAATTCATTAATTACCTAGGTGGTGCACTTGGCCCCTGGATAGGGCTCCAGCACGCGCAAATGAAGGAGATAGTAAAAGCCGCTGAAAATATTAGAAAAATGGGACTTACGCCATATCAGAAAATAAATCTGATAAGGACATACCTATTGCCGAAATACATACATGCACTAGTAGCGAGTCCGCCATCTCTGAAAACCCTGGAATCACTAGACCACGAAATAAAACAGGTTGTAAAGAAAATTCTGCACCTACATCCATCCACAACGGATGAGGTGTTGTATACAGGAAAGGGCAACGGAGGTCTCGGGATTCAGAAGGTGGCGGATATAGTTAGAATCGCCAAACTGAAGAATAGCCTCAAAATGATAGAAAGTGCAGATGAGGCAGTCAGAGAGGCTTTTAGCAGGCAAGAAGCTGTCCGCAATTATGCAATGTCCTTGGGAATGTGTTGGCCAGTAACCAAGGATGAAATCGAAAGCGCACGCTCGAGCTTAAGAAAGGGGCATTATGAAAAATGCAAACAACAAATCTCACAGGGGCAAGGAGTGCATGAGTTCGAGAATAATAGAATAGCGAACGCATGGCTGTATCAGCCGTCACTCCTAAAATCGTCCAGGTACATTGATGCAATAAAAATAAGGACGAACACCTTTGGCACTAAAGTTGCACTATATAGAGCAACTAAAGAAATAGAGGTAACGTGTCGGAGGTGCAATATGCAAACGGAAATTCTGGGGCACGTATTGGGAAATTGCATACATACAAAGCCTGCCAGAATCAAACGTCACGACGAAATCGTAAATTTAATTGAAAATATAGTATCTAAAAAGTGTGCTGTATACAAAGAACCGACTGTGAATGTGCTCGGTGAGCTGAAAACGCCAGATCTGGTAATTAAGGACTGGGAAAGGCTGTTCGTAGTAGATGTAACAATATGCTACGAGGATAAGGACAATCTTAGAAAACCTCATCGAGCGAAGAAAAAAAAGTATAAAGGCACAGCGGAATTAATTAAAATAAAGTTAAACTGCCAAGAAGCAGAAGTCATACCGATAGTAATAGGATGTAGAGGCGCCTTGTCATCCAGTACGATACGAAACCTACAAGGCCTGGGTATTAAGAAAAGTGAGATGATGACCGTTGTAATGATTGCTCTACGTTCGTATACCGAAATAGCGAACGCTTTCATAGATTACGATTATATAAAATAATCAAAGTGTGTTCCCTAACTTATTTATTTATATTATGCATTGTTTGTATCTAGTAATATTTATTTATTTATTATTTATACTAGAATTTTATCTTTCTTTTTTCTTTTTTTTTATTTTATGTACATAACGCATTTATTTATTATTTAATTATAAGACCAAGATAAAATCGTTTTATTTTCTCCTTTTATATACAGTGACTACCGAAAGATTAAGTGCATGTGTTTTAAGACCTGACCAGTATATGCATGTTATTTTTTTCCTTTTACAAAAATTTTTGACTGCCCAAGGGAAAAACGCATGTCATTTTATATTTCATAAATGACGTAGTCACCTATAAGATACATATTTATATTATAGCCCGTCCCGGCCTGTACACCGGGCGGAGTAAGTTCGATTATAAGGTCGCTGAACGGAATTATTTAGGACAGATTGTTTTATATCAAAACAAGAGAATAGAGGCAATCCATTCTTGCCATTTATTGTTACTTATTTATTGTTATAGCCTTACGGGGAGGTTAAACCCCGGAAGTTCACTGATTTTATTTTTAAAATCGGTGTAGGATTATCCAAATGCCTCGTTATCTAATTAGTGACGCGCATGAATGGATTAAAGAGATTCCCTCTGTCCCTATCTACTCCCCTCAGGGGCTATGATTGACCGTTGACCGTGGTACGAGCTTAACGACCCCGTGGTACCCGAGTCAAGGTCACACCGTAAATCTGTGGTTATGTTTCGCAGGAATGGGGGTCTTGCCTTAACTGGCCGGACCGCGAAGATGACAACCACTATAAAAAATCCCTTAATTCCAAGGGCTATGTTGCGGGGCCTTAGGGTACCGCCCCGTCACCAGACGTTACGAGGGAGGGGGGGGTGGCTGGTGGGTGCTCCAGCCTGCGAGCGGCTACCTCAGGATACCTGGCGACCTCCAGCAGTAACAAGCCTTCTCCCCGGGAAGGGCGTCACCCGGGGAGTGACAGATAAAGCGTCCCTGCTCGTGGGAACAATATCGAAAGTTCAGAATTTGTCAAACTCGGGAACTTGGGCGGGAGGGATAAAGAGGCGGTAGAGGAAGTCGTTATGACGGAGGTTCAGCGGCGTACTCCTACTCCTCGCGGTAGGAGCGCGGTCCTCGCTTCGCGTAGTGTGAGCCCTGTGAAGCGGTTAAAGAGGGCTAGTGTGGGAGGTGAGTGTGTTATTGGATGATGAGTTTGTATTGTTGGATGAGTTGTCTGCTTTGAGAGCGATTGGGGATAAACTGTGGAAGTATGTCTTTACGGAATCGAACCGTGTATCTATTAGGTGTACACATAAGTTTTCGGCTTTTTTTGGTCTATAAAAAATGCAAGATTTCAAGATAAATACAAAAAATCGTTTATTGAAACTATTGGCCCTCGCTAGCTACACAATTTCGCAATCTTTTCGGCAATACATGAATACCCCAACGATAGAACGACTTGTTGTTGATCGAAATCATTCATCCAGCCCATTTTGCACTTCTTCGAAATTGGCCAAGTGTAGCCCATCCAAGCCATGTACCATTGATCGGAACAGGTGATAATCCGAAGGCGCCAGATCTGGTGAATACGGCGGGTGTGGTAGTAAATCCCATTTCGATGTTTTCATGGTGTTCTGGACGATTGAAGTGTTATAACGCGGTGTGTAGTCTTGCTGCAATATCACTCGCTTATGTCTTGTGTCCCATTCTGGCCATTTTTCAAGCAGTAATGCTTGGCTCAAATTAATAAACTGTTGTCGGTAGCGTTCCCCGTTGACAGTTTCGCTTGGTTTCAGCAGCTCATAGTACATGATTCCATTCTGTTCTCACCAAACGCAGAGCATTGTCTTCTTTTCGAAGCGATCTGGTCGTGTCATCGATGTTGATGCTTCACCAGGTGAAAGCCACGATCATTTGCGCTTGGGATTCTCGAAATGCATCCGCTTCTCATCGCCAGTAATAATTCGCTGCAAGAAACTCTTTCTTCCATACAGCAAAAGCAAGATTTCGGAAGTGACTTTTCGATTTTCCATGCGTCTCTCAATCAATTCTGGCGGCACCCATCTTCCTTGTTTTTGAATTATTCCCATGGTATGCAAACATCTAGAAATACTTTGCTGAGTCGTATTTAATGCCTCTGAAAATTTTTCTTGTGTTTGCGTGGTATCTTCGTCCAATAACACTTGCAGATCAACATCATCAACTGTCTTCGGCCTTCCGGAGCGCTTCTTGTCCTTAGTGTCGAAATCGTCATTTCTGAAACGTTTAAACCAATCTTTTCAAGTAGTTTTCGGCAGTGCATGTTTGCCATAGGCCTGCTCAAGCAGACGATGTGCTTCAGCTGCATTTTTTCCCAAGTTAAAGCAGAAAAACAAAGCTTCCCGCGAATGCTGTTTTTTTGGAACAAAACCCGACATATTCACGGTTCAACAAAACCTTTTTCCGTCACGATATGTTTTAATATTTTAATTGGTTATTGTTACTAGATGTCGCAGCTATAAAAGAACAATTGATACGAGTATGTAAGATGCTACAGTAGTCTAATAGCACCACTCATGGGCAAAAGCCGGAAACTTATGTGTACACCTAGTAAATCGACAGGTGAGCATGTGTTAAACTGTGTGGCCGAGTACGAGGTGCTTTTGATCAGGATGCTTGCGAGGAATGAACGTTTGGAAGGTAGATTACAGGAATGCGAGAAGAGAGTGCAGGTGAGTCGTGCGAGTGTGAGTAAAAGTGACTTTTGCGGGTGTTGCTGGTAAGGGTGCTGTGAGTGGTGTGCGTGTGTCAAGTGGTTCAAGTGTGAATAAGACAGCGAGTGTGCGGTCACGCGCCGTTGTTGTCAATCCTAAGGATGAGAGTGTGAAAATGAGAAGCGAGAAAGTGAAGCGTAAAGTGTTGAAGGAAGTGAGTGGGAGCCTGAATGTGCGAGTGTATGCTGTGAGGAAGATGAGGAGCGGTGGCCTCGCCATTGAGGCAGCTAGTCAGCGTGAGACTGAAATGCTGAAAGCGTGCGAGAAGTTCGGTGAAGCGGGGATAAAGGTGGAACCGCCAAGGAAAATAGGTCCCAAGATGGTGGTCTTTGATGTACCGAACGAAATGACAAGCGAAGAGTTCATGAATGAAGTGTACGCGAAAAATTTAAAGAGTAAGGGTGTGTCTGAAAACGAATTGAAGGAGGGTGTGCGTGTTGTGTGTCGAGCGAATAGAATGGGTATGGATGTGGGGAATGTGATCACTGAGTGTACAAGGAAGATGTATGATGTGCTAATGAATGAGGGACGTGTGTATGTGAAGTAGAGGAGTTACAGAGTAAAGGAGTATCTGAACGTTCTCCGCTGTTTTAAATGTTTTCGTTCGGACACATGATGCGTGAATGCAGAGTGAAGAAGCGTTTGTGTGATAAATGCGGTGAGAGTGGTCATTTAAGAGAGAAATGTAAGTGTGAGCCGGTATGTAGAAACTGTAAGTTGAGGAATAGAAATGCGGACCATTCGGCTCTGCCAACGGAGTATGTGAGACTGCTTGAGCGTGATTCAGTGTAATTGTCAGAGAGCGTACGTCGTCATATCTGATATGGGTGTGATAATGGATGAGAAATGTGTGACTGTGCCTCTGTTGCAGGAAGTGTATGTTTCGCATGGACGAGTGTGTGGACTACCGAATGAGTGGCAAATATATGGGTGTGAGAGTGAACCTGCTAAAGTTGCAGTGGTTGTGCGTGGAAGTGTACGAATGAATATGGTGTGTGTGTGTGGCTGAAGGGGGATTTTGGTGAGCTGTATGTGGTGTCGATGTATTGTTGGTAGGGCCAAAATTTTGACCCGTACCTAGCGTACATGGTGAGAGTGGCAGAGTATGTGAGAGGGAAACATGTGCTTTACGGTATGAATGCGAACGCGACCTCCCCCTTGTGGTTCAGCAAGGGAGGGGGTCGTAGTACTATGAATGAAATGCGTGGTAGTGTGTTTGAGGAATGGATTTTAGAGAAAGGATTGGTCGTGCTGAATGAGCCGAGTGAATTTTGTTCGTTTTCAGGTACGAACGGGGAGAGTGACATTGATGTCACTCTGGTGAATGGCGTGCCGGCTGGGTGCCGTTATGAATGGAAGGTTAAGAATGATTGAGGTATAAGTGATCAAAATGTGATCCTTATACGGATGATTTTGGGAGTATGTGACGAGAGTGCCTCTAATGTGTGCAAGAGATGATTGTCTAAGGGCGTATGCTGGGAAGAATATGCGTATAATTTGAAGAAGTTCGAGAGGCTATATGGAATGGAAGTAATGGATGAAAATAGCGTGGAACAGTTGCTTGAAGCGGAGATGAAATGGATACAAGAAGTAAACGATGGGAGATTGAAATTAAGCAAACGTTGGCATGACAGGAAGGTTGTGTGGTGGACGCGTGAGTTAGAACGAATGGAGAAGAAGTTGCGAAAGAGTAGGAGTATGTATCAGAGTGCGAGAAAGAGAGGATGCGAGAATGTAGGCCTGAGGCCAGCGGACTATTAGGCTTTGTTGAATGAGTACAAGAGTGAGCTGAGAAGAATGAAAGAGGCGAGCTGGCAACAGTTCGACAGTGAGTCTGTGAACCTGGATCCATGGGGGCGTGTGTATAGATTGTGTAGATGAAAGATTGGGAGAGAGCGACTGTGTGCTTCGAATGTTGATGGTGTGAGTTGTTCCACATGGAGTGATTGTACGAGGGCTTTAATGGAGCATTTCTTCCCAGCTGCGAGTATGGATGGAAGTGGTGCGGTAAATACGAAGGAATACGGGGTGGATGAGAATGGATGTTTTGGATGGGATGAAGAGAATGAAGCTGTGAAAAAAGGGAGGCTGCAGAAGGCACCTGACCTTGATGGAGTGACTGGAGAAATGCTGCGTGTGATTTTGAAGGCCATTCCAAGGTGGCTGATGAGAGTATATGATGTGTGCCTGCAGACAGGGTATTTCGCTGTAGCGTGGAAGAAAGCGTGTGTAATAATTCTGCCGAAGTCACCTGACAGTCCGCGGTCGGATCCCGCGTCTTACCGACCAATAAGTCTGCTGTCCGTGATGGGCAAAACGCTGGAGAGAATGATGGTGCGTAGGGTTGAGGATAGAGTGAATGCGAGTATGAATGATGCGCATCACGGATTTCAAGCGGGTCGATCGACAGAGAGTGCGTGGCTACAAGTGAAGGAATATGTGAGTCACTGTGAGGGCAGTTATGTCCTGGGTGTGTTTGTTGATTTTAAGGGAACGTTCGACAACCTCGAGTGGAAGTGTGTGTTGAAAAGGTTGAGTGAAGTTGGCTGCCAGGAAATGGCTCTGTGGAGGAGTTATTTCCTGGGCAAAACAGCATGTATGATGGGTGCGAATGAGGTTGCGTGCAGGAATTTCGAGCGTGGCTGTCCGCAGGGGTCCATCTGTGGTCCATTCATGTGGAACCTCATGATGGACAAACTCCTGTGGCAGCTGAGTGAGTGTGGATGTGAGTGTGTGGCGTACGCGGATGATTTGTTGTTGATTGTGAGTGGACAGAACCGAATGGAAGTGGAGCATAAGGGATCGGAATGGAGGAAAATTGTGTGTGAATGGGGTGTGTCTGTAGGCGTAAGTGTGTCCGAACGTAAGACTGTGCCGATGCTGATGAAAGGTAGTATGGCTGTGATTAGAAGACCAAGTTTAAGAATGAGTGGTAAGTCGATTAAGTATGTGGAGCGTGTGAAGTATTTGGGTATATGGGTGAGTGAGAGGATGCACTTTAGAGTGCATCTTAAATACCTGAGGAAGACGATTATGAATGATGTAGGGCAAGTGAGGCGTGTTCTGAAGTGTAAATGGGGATGCGAAAAAGCGCAGTTAGAATGGTTTATAATGGTTTGTTTGTAGCGTGCGTGATGTATGGATCGAGCGTATGGTATAATGTAATGGAGTATGGGTATGCAAGGGAAAGTTTGAATGGGTGTCAGAGAATGGTTTTGTATGCGTGTTTGAATGTATGTAAAACAGTGTCGACCGAGTGCATGCAGGTGCTGATGGGATCACCACTGTCGGACCTGGAATGTGTGAGAAGAGGTGCGTTGTGGTGCGTTAAAAATGGTGCGAGGATGTGTATGAATGATCTTGTAACGGATGATGACATGTACGGAAGGACGGTGGATGAGTGTGTGAAACGAGTGGATGACAGAATGTATGAGCGTTGGCATCAACGGTGGGGTGAGAGTGTGAAAGGAAGAGTGACGTATGAATATATAAAGAATGTAAGATTTGTGGGGATGAATGTATGTTTCGAACATAATGTGCATGCGTGTTTCTTGTTGACTTGCTATGGTAGTATGAATGCGTTTTTGTGTAAGCGTGAATTGAGTGAATCGGAGAATTGTGCGTGTGGTGCGGAGCGAAAGGATTGGGCGCATGTGTTTGCTGAGTGCTCTTTGTATGATGACCACCGTGACCTCGGTGGATGTGGTGTGATCGTGAATGTGGATGCCAGAGTGAATGTGAGTGTTGTGGTAGAATGCAAGGACAAGTATGAATGTTTCTGTAAGTTTGCGACGAGTGTTTTTAAAAGAAGGAGAGTGAATGCGTATATGTAGTGTGAATGGTGGGTGTTGTGAGGGGCGCGGGTGGGAAGTATTGTCATCCGAAAACTCATTCCTTGGTGAGAGACGCCCCCACGCTATCGAGTTGCCCCAAACCAGGTCGAGATTTGCAAAGATCTCAATAGGTATTGGGTACATCTCACGGCGAGTATGACCAGTATGACTTTGACAGGCTAGAGGTGCAGGATCGCCTTGGCGGGAGTGCTGCGTCATCCCTGCTCTGGAGCTGGCCTGCAGAGAAAGGAGGGGTGTTCGAAAGGTCCCGCCCTCACCGAGGGAGATCTGGAAAGCTTGCACTCCTGGAATGACACGGTAGCTCCAGTGGAGGTGTTCTGGGAAGCGCGCTGGTTAAGCGTATCTCAACCCCTTGCCCATGGGGGCCGTGTGGATAAGGTCCCGGAGCTGGTGCCGCACGTAAGATCACAAATACGTTATGTCCCTATCTACTAAAACATCGGAACGATAGTGCTGAGTGTACTTGAAAAATGGTGCACATTGCACAAGCTAAGGATATCACTCGAAAAGTTGTGTGCAATAATGCAAAACGGAAAGTTTAACAATAAATGACAACCAATTTTAAAATTGGGCTCTAAAAATATAAAATATGTAGAGCACACCAAGCATCTTTGTATTATTATAAACAGGAATCTTAATTTTATTGAGCATGCAAAATATATAAGAAATAAAGTAGTAAAATATATTCTGACTCTAAAACGAGTCGCGCACGAAGAGTGGGGAGTAAAAGCGAGTATATTTAATATACTTTATAAGGCGGTATTTCTACCAATCGTAACGTATGCCGCCACAGTATGGCTTGACCGTACAAGCAAACCACATGTCTCAAGACACGTTACTGCTGCTCAAACAGCTATCTTGCTAACCACGACTAAGGATTGCAGAACGACCTCCACTTCAGCGATGCAGGTCATCGCTGGAGTTCTGCCAATTAGTTTGAAAATAATAAGAAGAGGGCTTGGTATCCGAGTTCGTAAGAGCTTAGCGGTACAATGGGAGGGTTACGCCTATGAACCGAAAGAGAATATAACGTCCGAGATTCTCAAAAATTAATATGAAAACATCCAAAAAGACATGAAAGAAAATTGGCAAGAGAGGTGGGATAACATCTCTCATGGACGAACGATCTACGCGTTTACTCCATTGGTGAATTTTGAGAACGAAAATAGATGGTTCGAGCAGGGAAGACATTGTGTACTTCATTACCGGCTATGAACCATTTAATGCATTCCTCTGTAAGTGGAAAGCCGCCACCACGAGTACGTGTCCGCTGTATAATGACTGTGAGGAAACTGTGGAACATATTCTGGGATGCTGCCCTCTGTACGAAAGTATCAGATGCGTTCAGAGGCCCAGTGGCGAGAATGTAAATCTCGCTATATAAATATTAATTCAGAATTTGAAAAAATTAGCACCGCTACCAAGAATATAATTCAGGAGCGGAGCAAATACATTGAAAGAGAAAATGTGCGAAGTCGAAGTGGATCCGCCCTCTTTCGGCTATGAACTGTAACAACAGCGACTCTATTGGGTGAGGTACCCGGTGGCCAAGTAACCCCTTATATGAGAATACCATCGAAAGACTATCTAAGTCAACCAATTCTCATAGAGAAAGATGGCTCCAACGTTGAGCTCAACTATTGATTACAAAATCCAATCTAAGAATGAGAACCGAGGCAACCATGAGCGAGGTCTCTATTGCAGCAATAGTTGAAGAAAGATGATGATGAGTGTTTCGTCCTAACGGAACAGCAGCGGGAAGTTTTCCATCGGCATTTATGACACGAACGTGCCGGTAATACTATTTTTGAGGATTAAGCAGTTTTAGCCTTTTTGCCTTTTTCTTCGAACCCTCTTAACGTCCGTAGAGGGACAATAGTTTAATTTTCGAGTCACCGTAATTCCTCAATAGCCAAGAGCGTGTCATAAATGAGGGACTGCCGAAGAGCACCCAGCCGGTACCCACATGCGACAAGTACACGGGCCAGGAAGAAGTTTCCCCTTCGTTGCCGAAATTCGGGAAGCCTTCTCGCTCCGAGTGACTCACCTCACCCTCGTTCTCAAAACGCGTGCTAAGGGCACAAGAACGGGGGTTGGGGGCACTCAGGGCACACGCTGATTGGAGTCTTGATTTTTCGACTTCAACCAATTGGCGTATCGTCTTGAAGTGTGGAGGAGTGACCAGTCGAACTCCTCCATATAAAACCGAGTCACTTCGGCATCGCGAGACAAGATACATACGAGACATACATCATTCAAACGATACAAACCGTGCTTCGATCAGGCGATACATACAACAATCATACGTACAGCATTCAAACTATACAACCGCACTTCGACCAGACAAGATACATACGAGACATACAACATTCAAGCGATACAAAGCGCGCTTCGATCAGACAAGATACATATGAGACATACAACATTCAAGCGATACAAACCGCGCTTCGATCAGACAATATACATACGAGATCAGTCATACGAGATCTACAACAGTCAGAAGTCGTATACTCAGTCAATCAGATTCGAGATTCATTCGCGATCATTCATTCAAACGCGATACAAACAAAACAGTCGTCTAAAGCTAACCAGCGGCGGACGACAGTCGCGATCCTGCCATTCGAGGACGCGACAAAACAATGAGGATGATGTCCATCTCTACTGAGGTGGCGCATGAGTACGCAAGCGAGGTCACGTCGCTCCGTGTTTCGAGTGCTAAAATAGCAAGAAATTCTGTAAGAAAAATTCTGATTACGAGTTTATCGCGTTTGTCACTGTGCAGAGTGGTAGTGGCCGTGTTTTCGTAAAAATTGGTCGAAAACTCGCCAAGATTCGACAATTTTCATCTTCCGCGTAGGTCACCACGTGACCGGCGTGTCGGGAGGAACGGTGACTGAGAATTTCTCTTGTCGATTTAAAGACACACAGTCTCCTTCATTTGTGGTTGTACAGAGCTATGGTGGAAATGCTCTCCGAAGGCGTCATCGGTGCCTACCTGGTAAGTTTGTTCAACACGTGTTTGCGTAACGGTGTTTTTCCAGATCCGTGGAAGGTTGGTTTCAGCGCTGCTAAAGGGCATCGAGAGATATAGCTGTGATCCATCGTATTACAGACCTATCTGCCTTCTCCTAATATTGGGTAAGTGCATGAGAAACATTTACTCACGAGATTGGAGTCGATGTTATCGGACCCTCTCTTCGCGAGCGCGAGCCAGTTTGTTTTCAGGAAATGGAGATCAACAACTGACGCGATTCTTCAAGTGCGGAAGATGGTCGCCGATTGTGAGAAGAAATACGCGGCAGTAGTGCTGTTTGACATCCGTGGAGTGTTCGACCACATCTGGTTGGCCGAACATCATGCACCGCCTCAAGGAAAGGAGCTGCCCCTGTAATCTTTACAAGGTGGTAGCAAACTACCTGAGCGAACGGAGTACATAGCTGGTCGGAAGGCAGGGAAGTATTGGTAAAACGGTCAGCAGAGACTACCCACAAGGATTCATCCCGGCTCGAGTTTTTGGAACCTTGTCTTCGACGACCTTATGAAGACGTTGGAATCAACAGACGTCGGAGCGGTAGCCTACGCGGACGACCTGCTGGTGTTGGTGACTGGTAAGAGATGCTCCGAACTGGAAAGATACGGCCAAGCGGCAGCAACTATCGTGTAAGGCTGGAGTGGGAGAGAGTAACTGGCCCTCTCAGTCGAAAAGACCGAGATGTTATTGATGAAAGGGAAGTTGGACGTTAAGCGCCCGCAAACTATAAAGGTGGGCGAACGTTCCTTAAAAATGGTAGTTACAGTCCGATACCTCGGTATTGCACTCGCCGATGTAGCCGGACGAGATTAGGGCCTCAAGCATGGCTGCATGCGAGCGCTGTACATCGGCGTGTTCGTACCGATTGCAACATACGCTGCAACGGCATGGCAAGACGTAGTCACCAGCGAAAGAGTCAGCGAGATCAGTAGAGCGCAGCGTCTCGTGATAATGAGAGTTGCGATGGCGTACAGGACAGTATCGGCTGACACTTTGCCAGTACTCGTAGGGCATGAAGCGGGGTCGAGATCGAGACGGATGGAATCATCCAGCAGAGCGGTGATGACACCGAGGGAGACATCGATCTCGCAACCATCCGATTTACTCTCCAGAGCGAATGGCAGAGGAGGTGAAACGAATCAAGAAAGGGCATATACACCTTTGACATCTTCCCAGATGTATCGGAGAGGCTCCGTTCGAAATGGGTGTACGTGGGCCACCATGTTACACAATTTCTGAACGGGCATGGAGATGTTGCTGCCAGGCAGAAATAGTTCCACTTTACCGAATCCCCAACCTGCATTTACGGATTCTGACAAGAAGATCTCTGTCACCTCCTATTTGAGTGTACCCTGTATGAAGAGGAGAGGAGGAACCTGCGTGATATCCACGAGAAACTGAAAGTCGAATAACCACCCACGATGTGCAAACATGCTGAAGAAGAGAAATTCAAGGAGTTTGCAGAAACTGCGAAAAGGATCCTCCGAAATTGGAAAAGATGTGGAGGTCACCAGCCATCGGACGACCACATAAGTAAAGGCCTGCTACGTAGAGGGACAGAGATAAACAAGAAAGGGGAAGAGAAAACAATACGGGACTCGACAGCGCCTCCTATCAGCGCTGAAATTAACGAAAGATGCGCGTTCGTCGGAGGAAGCAGACGAACGGCACAGTGCAATCGAGGACCTCGAGCGAACGACTTCGGTAATTCCAAGTCGTCACGCCCCAACGAGACCCGTCGTTTATAAGAAGCGAGCAGTGAGTAACCGGGGTCTCCACGTGTTCTACGTGAGTAGACTTCCTTCGCGAATCGCTATTTAAAGCAAATTAGAGAAACCCAAATTTTGCTCCAGCCGAGAAACGGGGAATTCCACCCAGTTTCTCGGCTCGATCGTTGCTGTGAGATAGGGTGCTCTGTTAATCAGGTACAAGACTGGAGAGCCCAACTCTTCACTGCTTACGGCTTCACAGCATAAGTCGCCTACCGCTTTCAACGCCCTTGCCTACCGCTGGACTAGCTGTGCTCTCATGTGAGACCATTTTCAAAGACAGGAGAGGATCCCAGCGTATTGCAGGATCCTCTCGGCGTCGCACGCGCTCACGGTGTATACACAAAAGGCGTCAGCACCACTTTGGTTTAGCAGACAAGGAGCTTCTAGGCCGAATCGAGTGCACAATGGGAGGAGCCTTACGACCTCCACCCTTTTTGGAGCCGACTCCGGTAATCACAACATGACGTAAGCAGATTCCAATTGGTTCGTCGCTCTCGTCCAGGCACGCCACAATAGAAGCGACGTCACCTGCCGAGCCTATATCAAGCACAGTCCACTTCGCTACCTGTGAAGGCAGGAAGGCAGTTGTCACAGCGAATCGGTGGCGATCGTGTGTGACGTTATCCTGACAGCTGATCGTATACGGAGATCGTGACGTCACAGTCCAAGCGAGCATCTTCTGTTACAGAACTACTGAATTTATTAGAAAGTTAGAAAAAATTTAACATTACGCACAGAAAGTTATTGAACTAGTGTACTATTTGATCGCTGTGACGACTGCCCACGCGTAGTTACGGCATTGCTGCAGCAGCGGCTCGGGAGACAAGCGAGTGATGGGCCGCATGGCGGCAAATTGTCGTACCTGCGTTGCGGGAGAATTTTTCCTCGGACTGTTTGACTTCGAAATCGCTTTATCATTTCTGTTGCATGGTTTCTACTTCAGAAAAATCTACAGAAACCGACGCTATGTAGTATTTTTATGCTAGACATCGAACTATTCGTATATATGTGAAAAGATCGGGGAAAATATCAGAAAAATACGAATTCTGGCGCTTTTTTAAACTTTGACTGTTATTTACAACTAAGTAAAAGCTTAAAAAATTATAACTGTTCACACTCGCGTATTCAGGAATCTCTCCTCTATCTCTTGAGCCTAGTTAGACCTGTTTTAACGTTTTTAGTTTCGCCGCAATGCCTCAATTTTGCTCAAGATCTACTGCTTTTACAAAAATTCGTGTTCTTTGAAAACAGAGGGAGATAGAGCAATTCTACTTCCGGATTCTTGTTTTGATATCATAGTCCTATAACTATCATGTAGTACTTATAAGAAAACAAAAATCGTATTGATCAGTGTTATCGATATTGTTTTGACAAAATTTTGAACCAATCGTGCAAATAATTTCAGATTTCTGATTAAGGGTAACAGATTACGAATGTCGTGCAAGAGAAATAAATTGCTCCCTCTGATGATTACATGATTAATGGTTATGGTTGCTATGTTTATTTATAGTAATCAATTACGGTAATCATGAAAATATAATTGATTCCTTCCCAACTCTAGAAGGGGGCTGTGCATATCATGTTGGAATTTTCTTTATTATGTAACCGTATGGACACTTAATTTCAGATAAAGTTTACATTGTCATTTATATTATAATTTTAATGCTGAATCTGTCTGTACTTAGGCTGGCTACTCGCTCCATTAAATCCTAACTGGCATACTAGCACTATATACGTATTACTTACAATTTTATCTACACCTTTCTTTATTCGCGTTGTAATACGATACATTAGAATTTATATATCAATCTTTGCGTGCTATTTCTGGTATTTTCATTTTATTGGTCTGTGGATATCAATTACGCTTTTCTGTCAGTAGTGTGCGTTAATTGTATGCCTCTTGTAACTCAAGGTCGGGTGTTGGCATATATACTCATACCCGGAATTAACGTTGTATAAGGTATTTGTAGATGAGAAAAAGGTGTCGTGATTATGTCTCCTGATGGTGTTACCTGTTTCGTGAACGTTTCTGATCTGACCTTTTTCGTTGCCACTGGAGTCCATGACTTTCTGGGTCAGTAAAAAATTCGCTGATTGGTCTTCATGAGTTTGAAAATAATACCAATCAGCTATTTGGGATTTGTTAAAAACTCCTCCTCTTAGGCCTCTGAGATGGGGTGTTGCAGTGCTGTTTGCGAGTGCGATGATGGCTAGCAACAACGGGAAGTTCCTCCGGGTTCTTACCAACAGTATTTCGGCCGTTAGAATACACGTCAAAATAATTCTTCGGAGATCCCCTTTTTACGACAAATATTTGGCTATTGAGAACGAGTGGAAGTGAAATATTAAAAACTCCAAATTACAAACAGCACTGCCTTTCGCCAGGACACGAACTAATCTTTAAATAACATACGAATCGTAAAGCACAGTCCTAAACTGAAAAATACACTTGACTCCGTGCCTGTGACATAAAACGCGTAAAACGCGACGACTATACAGGGTGTTAATCTACCTCTGGGCCGCAATGAAATGGGGGGTTCTAGCCGATAAAATAAGACGAAAATCAAGAGTGACGAAATGTCGTTAAATGCTTCGTTAATTAATTATTAGCAGTTAAAGATTGCCCCAAATCAGCCAATCCGCTGCAGCGCCGTCCGTTGGGCTCGCCGCGCACAGGCGAACCCAGGACCGTATCAACATGTGTTACAACGCTTACCTCGTGGAGCGCAGAAAAACTTGTTTGTCACTCAAGAGACGGACGACACAAAATCAAAACTTCGGTCACCTTCCAAAAAGTATTCAATGATCGTTGAATAGCATTAAACCTACTTACTCGCAAAATCCACAAGAGCATGTCAGAACTCGCCCATTGGGATTTCCGGGTAAAGAGGGTTAATGATCTCTTAAAGCAGATAGTATACTGCTTAAACGTGAAGCACCCACACGTATTCAAATCGCGATTGTCCCGTCCGCGAATATTTATTGAATATTACACTTGCACCGCGATTGTCCCGTCCGCAGTGTCCACAAAGAGGTACACAACACACGTGCACGAATCAGTCATAATTTATATCGCCGCTAAAATGTATTCTTTTCTCTCTTCTTTTGCACTCTCACGACAACACCACATACGTGTGGCACAAACACACTCACAATTATATTTTATTTAAAACTAAATAAAAAAACTGTTATTTAAAAGAAATTAACTGTAATCAGGAACGATATAAAAAAGGGTTTTGTTAAAAAAAATACGTTTTGAAACGAGGTTCGGGCGACATCGCACATAGCAACGCCCCTGGATTCGCGACCTCTGAGTTCATCGTTATTAAGAGTAATAATAATCGGATAATTTCTAACGGTAAATTCGGTAAACATCACCTTGGCCTTGGCTATTATAGCTCGAGGACACCGAGCCGCAAGGACAAGAGAAAAAGGTGTTTATAGGGTATCTAACGCCTGTTGCCCGATTAATCGAAATTACTAATAACGATCCGAGAAAGGGCGTTTCCAAATGAGTGAGAGAGAGAAAAAAGTTCCTTCCGCGAGGTATATAAACCGTGCGCGAGCGGAAGAACAAGCTTTTTGAAGAAGTTTCAGGCGTCTAAAATTTTACACTTTTAGAGTTTAGAGAATCGGTCAGATATTCCCGTAGAGTTTTACCGTCATTTTGCGTCGTGGATTCGGGAATTGTTTGAATTGATTCGAGTCACGGGGTTACCGTTAAGTGGTCGTGCGGTAGGTTCATTTTATACGCTTTTGTATGCAGAGACACGCGCATCGACCAACGTGCGGAAGAGCTTTACAATTGGACGCGGAAATCGTCGATTGTAGATTCTTGCGTTTCGCATTCCGCAGCTCCGTGACGTCGGTGGACACTCATAAGTTTCTTATGGCCCACCGACAAAAGCACCTGAATTCCTCTGGATAAAGAGGAAAGAACAGTCGATGATCTCCGATTTTCGGAGCTCGACCAAGGCGGTAATAATCAACTATTCTGTCCCGTGCATCTCTGCTGTCCTTACCCCTTGTGAAGCATTAGGGGATGCACGCCCACAGAATGGCGTACGTCTTTCTTAAAATCCTGCCCACGAACAGCAGGTGTATTCTAGTGGAGGATACTTCTCCTGTTCCCGTGCATTATGCGAAGATGGAATTCACGCACGGGGGTCTTGAAAAAGTCACAGAATACGCTCGATCTGTGGATCGAAGCAACGGTCGTTCCTTTCCAGCTGCAAGGGCTATGATGCAATAGCTACGCCTGTCGCAGTGTAGGCCCGGCGGTGCATGCACTAATAATGTAGAAACAATGCAGAGCTGCCCCAGCGGCTATGTGATTGCTACACTGGAGGCACTCTGCAGTTTCTGCAGGTCCATGCGGCCAGCCAATATGGGACTACGCATTGCGTGTGTCCTTACAACACACACGCAAGGGGAACGAACGGAAGAAGACGTTGTGTGTATTGCGACAGAATCGTCTATTTCATAGGTGAGTCGAATACACACATAAGAGAGTAGATCCTCGATAGTACCGAGACGTGGTCGAAACACACAGACACGTCGGATCTATATGTGTTGTAGCGTTTCGATGCTCAACACTTAATCTCTTAACGAGATTTATTATCGGCAAAAGGAGTCGTTGCGATATGGTATATCGCCGTATAATAAGACGACTCGGACTTTAGAAAAAACAGTAAACTAATAACAATAATTAAAATACAGTCCACATTGTTCTCAGGTGAAAAACCTGAACGGCAAGAGGCCCGCCAGAAGACCAGAGGCCAGGTCAACCCCGAAAAGACTAGGACAGGGGACCCACCACAAAAATTGTAGAAGCGCTACATCTAACTTTGTACAAGACAAATAAACGGTTTCATAACCACCAAAAGTACACTTCAGCGTTGACCTTATAGACCCTTTGTCGATTCCACTCTTCCTCTAAAGGCTCAGCATAGACTGGGAATTTTAATATAAAATTCTCAGGTCTATAGTTTTTTAAACAGTTTTAAAAGAAGTCGAAAAATAATTCCGCTACTGAACAACAGCAGAACCAAATGATGACCTCTGATGCCAGGTTGGGGACCGGAGTTCTCGATAACACCCCCCACCACTACGCACACTACCGCAGCAGACGCGCGTACATGAGCTCAGCGTTTCGGACGACTTTGAGAAATCGAGAGAGAACACAAATGAAAGTCTTTCTCTCTCGCTCTGGAAGCGTTGAAATTCATCCTCTGTTGGAAAGCAAGCCAGCGGCACGAGCCGTGCGGGATCTTGACTGCCTATTTTCATTTTTCGACATACAAGGTGTTATCTTGTAATGAAAAAAAATTTCGAAAAAATTTTTGTCGCGGAAAAACACGTTTTAAGACCCCCTGATCACGTTTTGATTATTTAAAAATGAACTTTTTTTTTAGTTTCACGCATTTGTTAATACGATTATGCCTAAACGGTTGAATGGATTTTAATGAAATTTTGTATTCCAATTTTATATTTTCCTCTCAAGACCTGGTTAAATTTTGAATAAAATTTGTTCAAAAATAATGATGGTTACCCCTTAAAGTTACAGAATTACCTTTCATTTCCTAAATTTAAAAATCTGCTTTATATTTAAGCATAAAATGTATTGAACTACATGGAGATTATTAAACGACAAATACTTTGATACTCTAGTTTAATTAAATTTGTGAAAATAAGTATCCACTCTTGACCAGTATCGTGCATGCTATAGCAGCCTTCGATAGAATAATATATGTTTGACTCGATTTTATATTTACAAATTAATAACATAGAACATGCACGTTACCGCTCGATGGAAACCGCGGGAAGGTGGTGGTTTCTTCCATCAGGAGGGAAATGCAAACAATTTGGCATGCAATTCTATAACGTCGCGAGATTCGTTACAAAATTGAAAGAAATTATAAAAATAGAAAAAAAGACATTGTGCTAAAAAAGATCGTGCTGCCAATTATTTACATCTCCAAAGAATAAAAAGCAAAGCAAAGGAAGTTACTATATTACATGCGTTTGAATTTCGAGATAATTGTTACATATAAAATATATATAACCAAAGATATATATTTATTTGTACAATTACCTCAACATTCTCTTTATATTTATATAAGCGAATAAGCGAATATACAGCATGAAAAGCATAAAAATGATATGAGGAAAATCGATTACATATTTACACGTTAACGATGTCCAAAAATAAGATGGAATTGAAAATAAATGAAATTGATAATATTTTGGACATTGTTAATCCGCATTATCCGACAAAGGGGGAGGATCCGCGATGCTGCCGTCATTGGCGGCATATAACCGTAATCTATTTTTCTGTTGCTTAACAGAATTAGCATATAAAATATCAGATGACATGAGAAATAGATGTGTATCATCTACCTCCATGGTCTGAGCTTTATCCCCGTTTGCCTTTAATGCCGACTTCACCACGCAAATTCCGTTAACGGTGGCCGAACCGAGTTTGTTTCGCTTCTTGTTCTTTATGTCGGGAAGCATGGAAAACGATCTTTCAGCATCTGCGTTCGAATTTGGCAAACATCTAATTGAATTTAATAAAATTTGTAAATTAGGATATTTAAAAAAGCCTAAATTGTTTCGCGTTATCAAGATTGTTTTCCAAAACTCATCGAACTTCTTATGTACTAAATTCTCCCTATCATGTGCAAAGTCCAAATGTAACATTGCCCATTCTTTTTGCAAATCGTCTTCATCGAAACCGCTCGAATTTCTGTGCAATAAAGAGAACATTTCTGAAGGAAATGTCTCTTTCGCAGTTTGATAAAGCCAAAAGTGGTTCAAACACACATAATCTGCTGAGAAATTCGTCATCGATTGGTAATCGATTACGAATTTCGTTCGCAGCTGTGATATAAAATTTAATACAATTTTGTCGTACGGTTTGGACGACGTCAGATTTGCCCTCTTCAGTTAATTGACGGAGGAAGGTATCACACTCCGTACCCAAATGAACACTATTAGATGCGACCTGATTGTCGCATCTTGAAAAATCTATTAATTTGACTAAATCCATGTGCTTCAAAAGCTGCGGTTTTAAAATATTACTTAATATATTAAATAAAAGCGATAATACAGTCTTTTGAAGCAAATGGATCCTTGTTTCTCAAGCTTGAAAAAATAAGCTAAAATTATTAAAAAACTCGAGAACATACTTTAAAAAATAGAGGTATGCTTTAACTTCCGGATTTTGCATCATGATGAGAAGATGTTCCCCAGACTTCGTCTTCTCGCTAATAATCAACTCTTGCAGAAAATACACTACGCTGTCCCAATTTTCTAAAAGTGTGACTACCGATGAGTAACGAGATAACCATCGCGTAGTACACAGTTTTAAAATTTTGCGGCCGGTAAACTGAAAAGCTTGTTGAAATTCACGGAAAATGGCCGAACGTTTGGGACTACTATAAATAAAAGAGGCAACTCCACGTAATAATTCCTCGCAGACCTCGGGAATGGCAGTGCATGCTGCACGCACTACCAATGCAGAGGTATGACATGGACATGGCAAAGTGAAAAATTGTTCACCGCGGATTTCTGCAAGTTTTGTTTTGAATGACGAGTGTCGCCCTATCATGACAGAAGCGTTGTCACAAGATAGCGCGACAATGTTTTCAAACGGAATTTGTCTTTTCCACATTGCATGTTTAAAAGAAGTGAATATATTTTCGGCATTACAATCCTTCGCGTTAAGATTAATTAATTCTACTAATTCCGTTTGAACATCCAAAGTCTCGGGTGCGACATACCGAACAAGAAACGTCATCCATTTCTCATTCGTGATATCTGTCGTTTCATCAATAAAAATACTAAATCTGGTGTTTTGTAACACCGTTTTAAGACGTTCTGTCTCCCTAGGGTACAAAACGTTTGATATAATACTCGAACACTTTGTTCGACCTAACGTCATACTTTCCAAAACATGAGGATCTTTCCCCACATTTTGGAAAAATTTGAGAATCGCGTCTGCCGACTGATGAGAAATATTTTTCTCCGCAATTAAAGCTGCAAATCGGATTTCTGCGCTTTTCTTTCTTTCATCGAATGACAAAGGCGATTCCCCAAATTGCGTATTGAAATCGTTCATCGATTTCCTCACATCTATTCCACTTTTCTTGCAATTTTCGATATGGCACTTGGAATCCGCGTGACGTTTAATTTGCGACATTCCGCAAGTAAAAGTTTTGTTACATACCGAACAAAAACACGAAAAAGGATTATCGATGACCTTATGCAGCCAGGGCTTGAAATCTTCAATTTCAAGCCATTGAGGCATAAAAGTCTTTTTCGACTCCTTCAGTTGCATGGCTGTACGCGAACTTATTTTGGAAAAAAGGTATTTATGTCTCGCAGATTGCGCGTGCCTTTTAACGTTCGAGGAACTACAGGAAAAGTTTTTCTCACATACAGAGTAATAAAAAAGGCTTTTATTGCTCGGTACTTCGCGAATCCACGATCGCATCATCTCATGCGTTTGCCACGACGGCCGAAAAACGTGAGAATTCTTTCCAATCGGTTTCTCGAATGTTTCCATCTTATTGCAAAAAAATTGAAAGAATAAAATTTAAAAAGCAAAAAAAAGCAAACACTAGCAAACGGAAAGGGGAAACAATAAGGGATCTACTAAAAATCTGAAACGTCACTTACTTGAAAAACTGGTCACTGTATACTTCTGCAGCCGCTGAAGATTAATTGTGTACTGTTTAACCGTTAAATGCCGCGCAACGTGATCGTCAAAAACAAAACACAAGCGGCCGGAAAGCGTAAATCACGTGGATTCCCTAACGAATTTTTTCTACGACCTATGACACTACAATTTAGTATTATTACGAGTTGATGTATTTATACTTTCTTTCAATTTTGTAACGAATCTCGCGACGTTATAGAATTGCATGCCAAATTGTTTGCATTTCCTTCCTGATGGAAGAAACCACCACCTTCCCGCGGTTTCCATCGAGCGGTAATGTGCATGTTGTATGTTATTAATTTGTAAACATAAAATCGAGTCAAACATATATTATTCTATCGAAGGCTGCTATAGCATGCACGATACTGGCCAAGAGTGGATACTTATTTTCACAAATTTAATTAAACTAGAGTATCAAAGTATTTGTCGTTTAATAATCTCCATGTAGTTCAATACATTTTATGCTTAAATATAAAGCAGATTTTTAAATTTAGGAAATGAAAGGTAGTCCTGTAACTTTAAGGGGTAACCATCATTATTTTTGAACAAATTTTATTCAAAATTTAACCAGGTCTTGAGAGGAAAATATAAAATTGGAATACAAAATTTCATTAAAATCCATTCAACCGTTTAGGCATAATCGTATTAACAAATGCGTGAAACTAAAAAAAAAGTTCATTTTTAAATAATCAAAATGTGATCAGGGGGTCTTAAAACGTGTTTTTCCGCGACAAAAATTTTTTCGAAATTTTTTTTCATTACAAGATAACATCCTTGTATGTCGAAAAATGAAAATAGGCAGTCAAGATCCCGCGCGGCTCGTGCCGCTGGCTTGCTTGCCAACATAGGATGAATTTTAACGCTTCAAGAGCATTAGAGAAAGACTTTCATTTGTTTTCTCTCTCGATCTACATCTCGATAGAATTTAACCGTTAAATGCCGAGCAACGTGATCGTCAAAGACAAAACACAAGCGGTCGGAGAGCGTAAATTACGCGGATTCTCAATTCCCTAACGAATTTTTTCAATGACCTATGACACTAGAAATTGACATTATTACAAGCTGATGTATTTATAGTTTCTTTTAATTTTCTAACGAATATCGCAACATTATAGAATTGCATGCCAAATTGTTTGCATTTCCCTCCTGATGGAAGGAACCACCACCTTCCCGCGGTTTCCATCGAGCGGTAACGTGCATGTTGTATGTTATTAATTTGTAAATATAAAATCGAGTCAAACATATGTTATTCCATCGAAGGCTGCTATAGCATGCACGGTACTGGCCAAGAGTGGATACTCATTTTCACAAATTTAATTAAACCAGAGTATTAAAGTATCTGTCGTTTAATAATCTACATGTTAAACACATTTTATGCTGAAATATAAAGCACATTTTTAAATTTAGGAAATGAAACGTAGTCCTGTAACTTTAAGGGGTAACCATCATTATTTTTGAACAAATTTTATTCAAAATTTGACCAGGTCTTGAGAGGAATATATAAAATTGGAATACAAAATTTCATTATAATCCATTCAACCGTTTAGGCATAATCGTATTAACAAATGCGTGAAACTAAAAAAAAAGTTCATTTTTAAATAATCAAAACGTTATCAGGGGGTCTTAAAACGTGTTTTTCCGCGACAAAAATTTTTTCGAAATTTTTTTTTATTACAAGACAACATCCTTGCATGTCGAAAAATGAAAATAGGCAGTCAAGATCCCGCACGGCTCGTGCCGCTGGCTTGCTTTCCAACAGAGGATGAATTTCAACGCTTCCAGAGCGAGAGAGAAAGACTTTCATTTGTTTTCTCTCTCGATTTCCCGAAGTCGTCCGAAACGTTGAGCTCATGTACGCGCGTCTCCTGCGGTAGTGTGCGTAGTGGTGGGGGGTGTTCTCGAGAACTCCGGTCCTCAATCTGGCATCAGAGCGTACGAGTCGATCCCCACCACCGTTTGAAATGGACTAGCATGACGATGCGACATCTCTGATGCCAGATTGGGGACCGGAGTTCTTGAGAACACCCCCCACCACTACGCACACTACCGCAGGAGACGCGTGTACATGAGCTCAGCGTTTCGGACGACTTCGGGAAATCGAGAGAGAAAACAAGTGAAAGTCTTTCTTTCTCGCTCTTGAAGCGTTGAAATTCATCCTATGTTGGAAAGCAAGCATGCGGCACGAGCCGCGCGGGATCTTTACTGCCTATTTTCATTTTTCGACATACAGTGCGCGACACTTGATTAAACGCAGTGACATTTTCATTGTATCTTTGTTTAATGATGTTGAAATTAATGTGATTTATTTTTTTAATATAATAGGTCATATTTGAAGAAAGTTTATTCCTTTACTTTCTGGAATTATTTATTCAGTGTAAATATATTCGTTTTTTTAAGAAAAAATGAGATTACTCCTGCGACATTTGAATAAACGCAGTTCCTTTCTGCATTATGTTTGTATTGTTCTGTGAGTTTCTTTTGTTTTAATCTGTTTACTTAGTAATCGACATATTAGATACAACGTTATATTGTAGTAAGAAGTTAAAAATTTGTGAAAAAAAACGCAATAATGGGTCGTGCAAAACAGTTAAGCTGTACAGAAATTGGAAAAATCCAAGTGTTAAAAGAAGAAGGGTATTCCAATAGAGAAATTGCAAGAAAATTAAGCAGAAGTGAATTCGTGGTATGTTCATACTTGAAAAGTAATGAAAACTACGGGAAATTATACAAAGGCAGAACTAAAGAAGTCTTATCGCCAAGAGAAAAAAGGTCGATTTTGGGTATCGCATCAAATTCAACTTATAGTGTGAAGTAAATTGCCGAAAAAGCTAATGTTTCAGCTAGTGTACGAACTGTACAGAGATATTTAAAAAAGGTACCTACCATAAAAAGAAAGTGTTTGAAAAAAAAACCGTTTTTGAAAGACCACCATAAGAAGGATGGACTCGAGTTTGCTAGGAAGCACATGAATTGGATAACACAGTGGCAAAAAGTAATCTTTTCTGACGAAAAGAAGTTTAACTTAGACGGCCCAGATGGGTACTCATATTATTATCATGATATAAGAAAAGAAGAAAGAATTTTTTCACATAGACAACATGGAGGAGGCTCCGTCATGATTTGGGGAGCCATGAGCTTTAAAGGCGTCGTCGATTTGAAAGTTATGAAAGGGCGACAAGATTCAAAAAAATACCTGGAAATATTGAAAACAGCAAAAATGAGGATTTTTGATGTTATGAAGGACAATGAATGGACTTTCCAACAGGATAACGCTGCAATACATACCGCGAAGTTAATTAAAAATTGGTTTGAAGAGCAGGAAATAAATTGTTTACAATGGCCAGCATTATCAACCGACATAAATATAATTGAAAATGTCTGGGGATACTCATCAAGAAAGGTATATGTGAATAATAGACAATTCTCTTCTCAAGAAGAACTTATAAGCGCTATTGAAAAGGAATGGAAGAGTATAATCGGAAGAGACCGATTAACTATATAGAAACACTGTATAAATCATTACCTAATCGCATATTCCAAATCATAAATAACAATGGCGGACATACAAAATATTAATAAAGTTTAGTTATTGCGATAACATCGTATTTTTACGTTTTAATTATAGTGCGTTTATTCAAATGTCGCAGGAGTAATCTCATTTTTTCTTAAAAAAGCGAATATTTTTGTACTGAATAAATAATTCCAGAAAGTAAAGGCGTAAATTTTCATCAAATATGATCTATCATATTAAAAAAATAAACCACATTAATTTCAACATCATTGAACAAAGATACAATGAAAATGTCACTGCGTTTAATCAAGTGTCGCGCACTGTACAAGGATGTTGTCTTATAATGAACAAAAATTTCGACAAAATTTTTGTCGCAGAAAACCACGTTTTACGACCCCCTGATCACGTTTTGATTATTTAAAAATGAACTTTTTTTTTAGTTTCACGCATTTGTTAATACGATTACGCCTAAACGGTTGAATGGATTTCAATGAAATTTTATATTCCAATTTTATATTTTCCTCTCAAGACCTGGTTAAATGTTGAATAAAATTTGTTCAAAAATAATGATGGTTACCCCTTAAAGTTACAGGACTACCTTTCATTTCCTAAATTTAAAAATCTGCTTGATATTTTAGCATAAAATGTGTTTAACTACATGTAGATTATTAAACGACAAATACTTTAATACTCTGGTTTAATTAAATTTGTGAAAATAAGTATCAACTCTTGGCCAGTATCGTGCATGCTATAGCAGTCTTCGATGGAATAATATATGTTTGCCACGATTTTATATTTACAAATTAATAACATACAACTTGCACGTTACCGCTCGATGGAAACCGCGGGAAGGTGGTGGTTTCTGCCATTAGAAGGGAAATGAAAGCAATTTGGCATGCAATTCTATAACGTCGCGATATTCGTGAAAAAATTAAAAGAAATTATAAAAGTAGAAGAAAAGACATCATGCTAAGAAAAATCGTGCTGCCAATTATTTACATCTCTAAAGAATAGAAAGCAAAGCAAAGGAATTTACTATATTACATGCGTTTGAATTTCGAGATAATTGTTACATATAAAATGTATATAACAAAAGATATATATTTATTTGTACTTCGCTTATATTTATATAAGCGAATAAGCGAATATACAGCATGAAAAGCATAAAAATGATATGAGGAAAATCGATTACTTATTTACACGTTAACGATGTCCAAAAATAAAATGGAATTGAAAATAAATGAAATTGATAATATTTTGGACATTGTTAATTTGCATTATCCGACAAAGGGGGAGGATCCGCGATGCTGCCGTCATCGGCGGCATATAGCCGTAATTTACTTTTCTGTTGCTTGACAGAACTAGAACATAAAATATCAGATGACATGAGAGATAGATGTGTATCATCTACCTCCATGGTCTGAGCTTTATCCCCGTTTGCCTTTAATGCCGATTTCACGACGCAAATTCCGTTAACGGTGGCCGAACCGAGCTTGTTTCGTTTTTTGCTTTTTACGTCGGAAAGCATGGAAAACGATCTTTCAGCATCGGCGTTCGAATTGGGCAGACATCTGATTGAATTTAATAACATTTGTAAAGAAGGATATTTAAAAGAGCCTAAACTGTTTCGCATTATCAAGATTGTTTTCCAAAACTCATCGAACTTCTTATGTACTAAATTCTCCTTGTCATGTGCAAAGTCCAAATGTAACATTGCCCATTCTTTTTGCAAACCGTCTTCGTCGAAACCGCCGAATTGCTGCGCAATAAAGAGAACATTTCTGAAGGAAATATCTCTTTCGCAGTTTGATAAAGCCAAAAGTGGATCGAATGTACATAATTTGCTGAGAAATTCGTCATCGATTAGTAATCGATTACGAATTTCGTTCAGCTGTGACATAAAATTTGATACAATTTAACCGTTAAATGCCGCGCAACGTGATTGTCAAAAACAAAACACAAGCGGTCGGAAAGCGTAAATTTAATTAAACTAGAGTATCAAAGTATTTGTCGTTTAATAATCTACATATAGTTAAATACATTTTATGCTTAAATATAAAGCAGATTTTTAAATTTAGGAAATGAAAGGTAGTCCTGTAACTTTAAGGGGTAACCATCATTATTTTTGAACAAATTTTATTCAAAATTTAACCAGGTCTTGAGAGGAAAATATAAAATTGGAATATAAAATTTCATTAAAATCCAATCAACCGTTTAGGCACAATCGTATTAACAAATGCGTGAAACTAAAAAAAAAGTTCATTTTTAAATAATCAAAACGTGATCAGGGGGTCTTAAAACGTGTTTTTCCGCGACAAAAATTTTGTCGAAATTTTTGTTCATTACAAGACAACATCCTTGCATGTCGAAAAATGAAAATAGGCAGTCAAGATCCCGCGCGGCTCGTGCCGCTGGCTTGCTTTCCAACATAGGATGAATTTCAACGCTTCAAGAGCGAGAGAGTAAGACTTTCATTTGTTTTCTCTCTCGATTTCCCGAAGTCGTCCGAAACGCTGAGCTCATGTACATGCGTCTCCTGCGGTAGTGTGCGTAGTGGTGGGGGGTGTTCTCGAGAACTCCGGTCCCCAATCTGGCATCAGAGCTAGCATGACGATGCGACATGCGGCAATAGTTGTTTTAATGGCAATAAAACCAATGCTTTGTAACGTTCAGCTTTCAATAATAGTACATTGTGAATGGTTACATAAAGAAATATAATGAAGTATGTGTAACTTGTATCTCGCTTACTTTGATTCTTTGTATTATTTTATCCGTGATATTATTGATGAGTATATATAGCAAGCGGTAATACGTATAAGAAAAAGTTATTTAAAATTATGTGTTTAACAATATGTTCAAAAATTAATAACATCAGTGAGAAGTAACCTCTTCTGCAAATTCGCAAAATGTATCAACGTAATGTGATCTATTACATCTAAAATTCAGGTAAAGTTTTCTTCATGTAAAAGACAAACAAAAAGAAATAAATAAACAGAAGAGTTTGAACAGGGTTGCGCACTCATTTTTATAAACATAGCTATTGAAATAATATTTAAATAAGAATTTTTCATGTTTTAGGTATCGCAGTATATTCTTGATCAAATTGGACATAATATTTGGGGAACCTTATATTTGATGTACATATTTGTATAATATACATTTCTAACTCTTATATATTTAAATTTTGCATATATAATTAAAAATATTCCTTAAGTAAAATTGTATATGGTTTCTGTTTAGATGGCTAATGATGACATAAATATCTTTGTTCTGAATTGATGGTCTGAGGATGAGAGTGACTTCTTTGGATTGATAAATATACGGTAATAGAGAAGAGAATCCTACGTTTTAAATAATCAGTGATTGGCATTCCTCACATTATATTGTGGTTTTGAATTAATAAGGGTAAGTAGTTAATGAGATTTACATATAATGGTAGATATATTAAACAGATAAACAATAAGAGGCATAAATAATATATTTTTATTAATTGTTTTGAAATGTTTAAAATAATCAACTACATTTAATGATTGGTGATCTTAAACTTAATTTAATAATGTTATTGTGTAATATTTTATTTTACACTTATAATAAATATTTGTTAATATTTATAAATGGGCTGGGATTTCTAGATTGTAATGCAGTGAAGATTTTTTTAATCATAAAGTAACCAAAAGAAGGCTGTTCGAACCATGACACAATGCGTTTAGAGTGTTATTTCTACCTTCTATAATATCTAAAGTATTTGTTTAATGTGTTTTATGCTACCAGTGTTAAAAAGTGATTCCAACTTAGTGATGATGATTATATATTTAAGCTTTATAACCATGATGCAGACCTGGTGTTGCAAAATACTGAAATTTAAAGCTTTGAGTTTGCTCAAGTAATACGATATGAATATGTATGCCAAGTATTACATAGCAAAAGATAGATCTTTGTCAATTAAAGTGTAGTTGACATTTTATCTTTAATTTGTCTCAGTTAAAGAATCATTATTTGTCTTTTCTGTAAAATAGCGTAGAACTTTGAAATGTATAAATTTTTAAGTACCATTCAAGTAATACAAGATGCGTGAAAGTCAGGATCTGAGATAAATGTACCTAATATTGTCTACCAAACAATTCATGATTAATTTATGTATCTAAACACATGTATGAAAACATTAATTTGAATTTCTGAAGTTGT
Organism: Tetrapedia diversipes; assembly: GCA_033822845.1. Classification (NCBI taxonomy): domain Eukaryota; kingdom Metazoa; phylum Arthropoda; class Insecta; order Hymenoptera; family Apidae; genus Tetrapedia; species Tetrapedia diversipes. Next base: position 60,312 of record JAOPTO010001723.1, read on the forward strand.
ATATGTATTCTTAGTATTTCCTATTATATATGTTTTTATAAACTTTTTAATTAGAATTATGTTTAAAGAATGTTAGTATAAAAATATAGTACATTTTATTAGTATTTTATTGTTCTAGATGATAATATTTGTATGTTGGAGAAAATTCTATTCAGTAGTTCTGTAAATTTGAAATAAAATCTGAAATCATAACTTCTTACGAACATTGTTTTGAAACTAATTGCTATGGTATATGTAGTGTATCATCATTTTCTGCATTAGGAGAGTCATTATCTCAGATGTTTTAGTTTGTTTTCAGATTCTAATTTTTCTGTGCTGCTTTATATTTTTTTTCGTTTTGACAAATAATCTTTTTGGTGCAGTTTTTTTTGTGATGCGATATTCGTATGCTTTCTCTGTAATTGCTTTTTTAGGGTGATTATAAAAGGTTACGTAAATGCCTTGATGTTTGGAAGATTTTTATTTAGCTGATACGTATTAGATCCACCTGTAGCTAAAAAACAATTTGTCATTTTACATCGTTAACAAATTGAATATATATATTAGATTTGAATTTTCTATGTAAAATTTTTAATAAAATAAGATAGATGTCTTATGATTGTATTAGTAATATTATAAATAAATTTGAGAACATGAATTATGGTGCATAAAGTATAAATATACAAAATGATTCGAATGTACAAATAATTTTGAAGGTTTTGATGCTAATATCTAATTAATCCTTCTTTAGCATGAATAGTATGATTTAACAATATACTGGCTTTCCATAATATCTACAAATTTCATCCTTGTATCCCTTTTGATGGAGTTATACATTTTGCAAATTTTATCGTTTTACATTTCTTTTGAAGTTGTTCCATAATTTCCGAGTCTTTTTTAATTTCAGTGTAAATCATTCCCTGGGATTTGTGTGAGTACTCGGTGCAGGAGTTCATATTGCAATGACAGGTATTACATTTCCATCCTTTTCAGTAATTCAGTTTGTGTGTTCAGGATTATCACTTTGTGGAACATGAAATTCATTCAGTAGGTGTATTTCAACTGCTTTTTGTTTGATATTTTATTTGAGAATATTAAGCCTGTATTTATATAAGGTTCCATCAATAATAGTGGGATTTTCGATTTCATTCGCTGTTATGGATTATCATATCATTACTGGGCAACCTTCTGGTTTTACACTTGGAATTGTATTTTTGGTTTATAAGGTTATATTGAACTTTTTGCACCCGAATTATCCTAATCGAAAGTGTATTAATTTTGATTTAAATTTCACCCATTGGAGAAAATCACTTTGTTACAGAATAAGATTCGTTTTTGAAAATTCTTTCGTGTACGTATTTTTCCGAAGTATGTATGAAAATTATTAGTCTATAATACTCTTTGATATATATCTTTCTTAAAATTATGATTAACTGTCGTTACAAGTTTTGGCGCAGATGTGCGAGGATTATTTTTTATTCCAAGTACCATTATTTTTTCCTTCCTGAATGTTAATTTCTTTGGATATTCTATACGTCTTTCATTCGTAATGTTACTTTTCTTTTATTATATACTGTAGTATTCTTGATTTATTTCGTCTTAGTGATTGTACAATGTTTTGATAATATCTATTTTCATTACGTAGCTGCAGTACCAATTCATGTTCACATTTACTTAATCTTCTCGTCATCGATGTTTTGTTAATTTTGAAGAATTCCGTTATAGGAAAACTGTTAACCAGACAGTATATTGAAATCAACAAACCTGGTATGGTTACGTCTCATTTATAGAAATTACTCCTTTTGTTTACGTGTTCAACTAGCTTTTTTGACTCTATAGTGTTAAGGAAGACGGCAATGTTAAAAATATATTGTTACGGACGTGGGAACTATTGTTTATTTTTAAAAAGTCACTTTATTTCTTGCTACAAGAAATATGCGTTTATTAAAAGTACAAAAGTAAATGTTCAGTTAATACAATGGTTTATTGAAGTTGACTGATAACTATTAATTCTCTTATTGATGAAATGCTGCTGGTCCTCTTCATTTTTATATGTAGTTCGAGGTCAGGAGTGGGCCTTGCTTTCGGGACTCATGTGTGGTGCCTCTGTCTTCCGTGTTTAATGTTTTGTCTTTTAGTCTAATCTTGTTTACTTCCTCTGATGTGGAGTTCATTGTAAGAATATAAATGTGTTTGTTTTGTGTAATAATTCTCCGATCCCATTCGCACGTCCTATTCTCATTCAATCAATAAACAAAAGGTGTACACTCACGATCCTCATTCAATTTTTTTTTATTCTCTACTCCATTCACTCATATTTTTATCCTTCTTGTTTCCATGTTTTCCATGCGTTCCTTCTCATTCTAATTTCTTAACCGTTTATTCTAGAATCTCTTTCACACAAACAAACATACACACGTTAATAAACTAGCAATCTCCCTCACATATAAGTGCTATGTTCATTCTTAGTACATTTGTTTCAAAATTTGTTTGTTACCACAGTTTCTTGACTTATTTATCTTATTTTATTTACTCACTTGTGTTGACAATTTTCAAAATATTCACACTATCCATTGTGTTCTGCTAAAAATATTGATAATACCTAGTACTGAATATTTATCTATAAATCATGCGTTGGAAATATAGTAACTCAAAGAAGGAAATCATTTGCTCTCTGAAAATGTAAATACCTTAGTTCTTTTACATGAAAATAAATGACTAATAGATTAAACGTTAAATGTTCATTATTTTCATCGATAACTTAGTAAAGAATCTGTTACAAATCATTTACGAACAACATAAATATTGAGATATTTAATTAAAAACTAAAATATGAATGTGTCAGGGCACAATCGTAAAATTATGCCTACATTTTCATACGCGTGTTCTTATGAATTTCACTACTCGCGTACTTGTGTATCAGAAAAGTGAGGTCTCAGAGTGTGAACTTCATTATTTGATCAGCTTTTGCGCAGCGGTAGATATTATCGAGCTAAAATGAAGAATACCCGGTTCTGGGGACGGACAGCTCATAGTTCATGAGATATACAACATTAAAGTTGTTGTCGAAGTTTATTACACATGAAATGAGAAGGAGAAACTAGAAACAAGCGTGCGTAGTAACTCGGCATTAGTAGCAGTGCGAGTTCAAATTCTGTTGGGATATGCTTTTTTTAAATTTTTATTTAAATTTTCTGTTTATATCTGGGTCCCGTAGACCCAGCTCAATCGTATGCGAGTGCAGATTTCCTTCGAGTATACCTTATCTTATCCATAATTCCTTCGATAAAGGCAAGGTTTCTCACTCTGAATGCTGTTATGCAGCCCTAAAGTGTCACGCAGCTTCCGCTGTGCTTTACAGTCGGTTGTAGATATTATAATTCTAGTTCGCTATTAGGTTTTCATCCAAACCTTTCCATTTTCGTAACATACAAAAATATGAAATTTCGATTCATGTGAGATGTTGAGCGTTGTAGATTCGCGAATTGCGCGTGATCGGTGCTCGGCAGTGTATCGGGTTGTATGCCTGATACACTAACTCCACCAGAAATTAATCTCGTGGAGCTGGCGTTCGAACGGTGCTTTAACTTGAGAGTTGTAGTTACAAAGGTACTATTGTCCGAAAATAATGCGGAGAACGACTGTTGTGTGTACGTGATTGGACTTGGTAAGTAAACTATTTTGTATATGGATTGTTGAATGTGTTCTTCCGCGGTGCCGAAGTGACTCGTTTTATATGGAGGAGTTCGACTGGTCACTCCTCCATACCTCAAGACGATACGCTAATTGGTTGAAGTCAAAAAATCAAGACTCCAATCAGCGTATGCCCTGAGTGCCACCAACCCCCGTTCTTGTGCCCTTAGCACGCGTTTCGAGAACGAGGGTGGGGTGAGTCACTCGGAGCGGGAAGGTTTCCCGAATTTCGGCAACGAAGGGGAAACTTCTTCCGGGCCCGTGTACCTGTCGCATGTGGGTACCGGCTGGGCGCTCTTCGGAAGTCCCTCATTTATGACATGCTCTTGGCTATTGAGGAATTACGGTGACTCGAAAATTAAATTATTGTCCCTCTACGGACGTTAAGAGGATTAGAAAAAAAGGCAAAAAGGCTAAAACTGCTTAATCCTCAAAAATAGCATTACCGGCACGTTCGTGTCATAAATGCCGATGGAAAACTTCCCGCTGTTGTTCCGTTAGGACGGAACATGAGAAATTAGTGTTTTTCCAAAAGGTATTTTTTTTATCTCAGTAGTCCCTCGCAAATGCTAATCCCCGTATTCCGACAGTTTTTGCAATGAAAGGCTCTTTTCTCTGTGTTCGACCATGTAAATTTTCGCTTCTGAATATCCTTCTATAAGCTTCAGAGATACCGTTTTATTGAATATATCGTTACACATTGTAGTAATCTTAGGTACTGATTCGGATATTTCTTGCGCTTTACATATTATGGTCTTTCTTTCCCAAACGGCTGAAATCTTGTGCAGTACGTTCGTTACTTAACCCTAGAATTCCTAAGGGGGTTCCTCGAACCCACAAATTGAAAAACCTTAAATTAGAATCATTTCCTTTCCGTACAAAATTTTCTTAAAATTATTTATTGCTGTATACACATTTAAGTTTGATATTAAGGGGTTCCCGTTGCTATGTGTAAAAAATTAGTAATCATAAGAGAAATATAATTGAATACGCGCCGCGATGACGGTACGCCACGAGACGGTGGCGATCACGCAAATTAGACCCTCACGCTCTCCTTTTCTCCAAAGAATAAAAATTACAGAACGAAGAATGAAACTATGTAACTAATTGAGAACTTTAACTGGAATGACACTACGAACTAAAATACATTGTAATCTGTATTAATTAAAATGTTGTGCAAGAGAACTTGTTCGCTCCCTTTGACAATTACATGATTAATGGTTATGGTTGCTATGTTTATTTACAGTAAACAATTACGGTAATCATCAAAATATAATTGGTTCACTGTCCATCTTTAGCCCTTCGCGGTCTGATGTCGAGTGGCACTCGAGTTATTAACATAGTTTTGTGTTCTGTCGCGTCTCGTATCAAGAGTCACTCGTATTTAAGTTTCACTATGTCTCAATTTTAGAATAAATAAGATAAGATAAGAGCTACGGGATAGAAAATTTCAGATAAGCCATGCATCTTGAACTTTCTATATATGCGATACATGCAACAGACAGCCGGGGTTGCATGTTGGAGAATGTTTTAAGCGTTATCATACGATGGTTAATTATATACTGTAAACAGTAAAAAAATGTTTATATATATTACTCCCTGCGTTCGTGCTTAAAGATTTTATAATTTTATTTTATATAGCCACTAATTACTAAGTACATCACGTCAGTAAAGTCATACATGTTCCACAATAAACGCAACCAAGCGGATAAGCGACTGGTAAAATCTGTGTGGACTGGTACGCACTTGCGAATCCAGCCCGGTTCTGCTGGAACGAAACGGTAAACAGCGTCCGGTCCGAAAAGGGCTAGAATAGGGCTATGCATACCATGTTGGAATTTATTTTATCTTGTGACCGTATAGTTACTTAATTTCAGATAAAGTTTACATTGTCATTTATATTATAATTTTAATGCTGAATCTGTCTGTACTTAGGCTGGTTACTCGCTCCATTAAATCTCAACTGGCATACTAGCACTATATACGTATTACTTCCAATTTTATCTACACCTTTCTTTGTTCGCGTTGTAATACGATACATCAGAATTTATATATCAATCTTTGAGTGCTATTTCTGGTATTTTTATTTTATTGGTCTGTGGATATCAGTTACGCTTTTCTATCAGTAGTGTGCGTTAATTGTATGCCTCTTGTAACTCAAGGTCGGGTGTTGGCATACACACTCACACGCGGAATTAACGTTGTATGAGGTAGTTGTAGATGAGAAAATGGTGTGCGTGATTATGTCTCCTCGTGGTGTTACCTGCTTCGTGTACGTTTCTGATCTGATCTTTTTCGTTGCCACTAGAGCCCATGGCCTTTCCGGGTCAGTAAAAAACTCGCCGTTTGATCTTCCTGAGTTTGGAAATAATGGTAATCAGCGATTTAGGATTTGTTAAACACTCTTCCTCCTAGGCCTTAACGCGGCCGCTGTGATGGAGTGTTACAATGGTGTTTGCAAGTGCGATGATGGCTAACAACGACGGGAAGTTCTTCCAGGTTCTTACCAACAGTATTTCGACCATTACAATACACGCCACATTGACTCTTCGGAGATCACCCTTTTACGACACATGTCGCGTTCTTGAATGGTCAGAAAGCAAATGTCGTCAGCTGACAGCGGTGTGATCACTTTAGGCGACAGATTCTCCGAATGTGATTGTGCGAGTGTACTCTTTACGAATGATAGATGTTACGAATGCTAGATTTTTACGAGTGAATGAATGAATGCGGCGTTTGTGATTGTCTGCACGTTTTTCAAGCGCGTTTTTGTATGTGATTCGCGGTGCCGAAGTGACTCGGTTTTATATGGAGGAGTTCGACTAGTCACTCCTCCATACTTCAAGACGATATGCTAATTGGTTGGAGTCGAAAAATCAAGACTCTAATCAGCGTATGCACTGAGTGCCAACAACCCCCGTACTTGTACGCTTAGCACGCGTTTCGAGAACGAGGTTGGAGTGAGCCATTCGGAGCGGGAAGGTTTCCCGAATTTTCGCAACGAGGGGGAAATTTCCTCCGGGCCAGTGTATCTGTCGCATGTAGGTACCGACTGGGCGCCTTTCGGAAATCCCTCATTTATGACACGCTCTTGGCAATTGTGGAATAACGGTGATTTGAAAATTAAACTATTGTCCCTCTACGGACGTTAAGAGATTTCAAAAAAGACGTAAGTGCTAAAACTGCTTAATCCTTAAAAATGGTATTACCGGCACGCTCGTGTCATAAATGCTGATGGAAAGCTTTCCGCAGTTGTTCCGTAGGACGGAACAACACGTATTTGGCGAGAGGACGATAAGAAGTGAAATATTAAATACTGCAAATTACAAACAGCATTGTCTTTCACCAGGGCATAGTCTAACCTTTTAGTAACATACGATTCGTAAAGTCCAATCCTATACTCAAAA
>JAOPTO010001724.1:0-10000 GCA_033822845.1 Tetrapedia diversipes
CGAGCGGGGGAACGGTGGGTCATCTCGAGTAGAGTGTTTACATTCCACCCTGACCGTGTAGTACTCGTTCGGAGAGGACGAATCTTTTTGTACGCCAGCAGCGTTACCCTCGTTGTCGAGAGTCTTGACGCCCACGTCGTTGCGAGATCGAACAATTTTACTCGCAACGAATCGATGGGATGAAATGGACCGCTTCGAGGCGCGTTTGTCGGGCCCCTACGCCAATTGTTTTCGATCCTATCGACAACATTACTATGTAATGCTACCCGAGCGGGGAAACGGTGGGTCATCTCGAGTAGAGTGTTTACATTCCACCCTGACCGTGTAGTACTCGTTCGGAGAGGACGAATCTTTTGGTACGCCAGCAGCGTTACCCTCGTTGTCGAGAGTCTTGACGCCCACGTCGTTGCGAGATCGAACAATTTTACTCGCAACGAATCGATGGGATGAAATGGACCGCTTCGAGGCGCGTTTGTCGGGCCCCTACGCCAATTGTTTTCGATCCTATCGACAACATTACTATGTAATGCTACCCGAGCGGGGAAACGGTGGGTCATCTCGAGTAGAGTGTTTACATTCCACCCTGACCGTGTAGTACTCGTTCGGAGAGGACGAATCTTTTGGTACGCCAGCAGCGTTACCCTCGTTGTCGAGAGTCTTGACGCCCACGTCGTTGCGAGATCGAACAATTTTACTCGCAACGAATCGATGGGATGAAATGGACCGCTTCGAGGCGCGTTTGTCGGGCCCCTATGCCAATTGTTTTCGATCCTATCGACAACATTACTTCGTAATGCCACCCGAACGAGGAAACGATGGGTCATCTCGAGTAGAGTAGTGCCGATCCGTTTATAAGTAGTGTTTGTTTATTTATTTCGTTCAGAGAGGGACCACGCTCACTGTGTTTCGTCGGTTGCCGTTAAGGGGCACCACCCTCCGTTGTCGTGAGTCTTGACACCCACGTCGTTGCGAGATCGAACAATTTTACTCTCAACGAATCGATGGGATGAAATGGACCGCTTCGCGAGGTATGTGCCCCTGTTGTTGCGTCCGATCGTCACGCTTGCTGCGGTCCCTATCGACTTTTTGACATTCACCTGAACGAAAAATATATAAATATAACGAAAACGAAAAAAAACGGGTTAACGGGCTACACAGGACTCGAGCCTCGACCCTGTTACTCCCTAAATTGGTAGCCCACCGCCGTTGAAACAAGCGGGTGTTAATTTCGTTCAGAGAGTAACCTTCGCCCGGTTGCCGTTAAGCACTCCTCCTAGTCGTCGTGAGTCGGACACCCACGTCGTTGCGAGATCGAACAATTTTACTGGCAACGAATCGATGGGACGAAAGACCGCTTCTGGAAGGTTGTGCCGAGGTTTATTAACACGGGATCGTCGGTTACTATCGATTCTCACCTGAACGAACCACCCCGGGAACAACGAGCGTGAGAGAGGTGAAATGAATGGGAGAAACTGATGACGGTTGGGAGACGGACATGCTTGCAAGCGTTTTGCAATTTGGTTCCTGGGAGGTCGTTAAATTAAACACGATGAATCCAGTTATCGGGGCAATCCCCGTCGTTTTCTTCGTGTTGCGACGATCTCCTCGAGGTTGTTGATTTTTCATTAAACGTGCTTTGCGCCCGATCGTCGGATCAACGTGTGCTGGTGTTCCACGTTTACGTGACCCACCCACGATCCGACGAACAAACATCCGGGACACAATATTGTGTCGTCGATCGATCGTCGCATATAACGGACGTAAAAAATCCGTTGCGACGCGGCGACTAGCCCGCCTCTCCTTCATGGAGTTGCGTCGGGATCTCGGCTTCTTTTGAACCGAGTATTTAGACCAATGAACGAAATACAATATTATACGATTACCCTGAACGGTGGATCACTTGGCTCGTGGGTCGATGAAGAACGCAGCTAATTGCGCGTCAACGTGTGAACTGCAGAACACATGAACATCGACATTTCGAACGCACATTGCGGTCCACGGATACAATTCCTGGACCACGCCTGGCTGAGGGTCGTTTACGTAACCTATATACTGCTTGCGTTGCGTTTTGCTTTCTCCTTCATGTTTCACCTCTGCGAGAACGATACGATAATACCCCGTCGTCGGTCGGTCCCCTTGTCGAATGGGGGGACTCGTTTCCGAGTCGGGAGGGATGTTCTCGTTAGAGAGATCGAGATTATCTCGATATAATCGGAGGAGATGCATGCGTATACGTACGAGCGATCGTTGAACGTTCGTCGGCGTTCGTCGCGGAGGTGTGTGCCTCCTTAAAAGACTTTGACCCCCGGATCGTACGCGCGTGCGCGTGCGGCGCCGAGTGTGTGGGATGTATTTATTCACGGAGGGAAACCTTTCGGGCGAACCTGCGAGAGTGCTGAAATGGCGTCGTGAGTCGTCGGTTCGATTTTTGTTCTAAAGATCTTACTTTGACGACCGCCCATTGTTAAAGCACCGCTTCGTCCGTACTTGTCAGGTTTCTATTGTTGTTTTTTTTACCCGTGTTAAATACAAACAGTAACCCCCACGGCATCCGCCACTCGCTCGATCCGAGAGGTGTCGTCAAGTCGTTTGGAGCACACCAAAATTACATATACCCGCGCCCCCGACGTCGTTTGAAATGAAACGACTGAGAGTCACAGAAAGAGAACGAGCGACGTAAATAAGATGGGAAAGAGAGGAAGAGGTACAAGAGACTCGGTGTGCGTGTGTATTGTACGCTGCCATTTTGACTTTTCTTACCCCGATCGACGACGGGTTACGATTATTCGTTAAAAGAGCCCCAGGGAAGAGAGGAGAATATCTTTTCCCCTTTGGCGCGGCTATGTTCGAATAAATCAAAGACTCGTCGATAACGGTCGGGAGTTGGCAGCAGCTGCATCCACGCTCTGTGTTGGTCACCCCATGCCATTTTCGTTGTCGATCGCGAGAGACCGCGCAACCAGAAGCCGGTCGTCCAGTCCCTGGAAAGAGAAAAAGAAGCTTGTCTATCTCCACTTGCGTGCGTTCTGTTTTTTGTCCCTTTTACGTTCTCTCGTACATATAAAAAGAGTTTGAGATCCGTGTTGCGCACCTCCGACTCACCCCGGCCTGGTCCTTCGTTCTGAAGGATCTAGGGTAATAATAAAGAATCGGGATGACTATGAGGAGGATCGGTGCGCCGTTTCGATGCTCTTTTTTTTATATTGTACACAGAGAGACGTTCGAGATTAAAGGGCGAAACGATATATAGGAACCGCTGGAGAATAGTTTATACCAAGCATTGCTTTTTTTTTAAATACAGGACGGACGTCAAAAATCCGGGAAATTCTTCGGTTGTCCAGCGAGCGTCTCTCCGATTCGAACCTGCGATATAAATTGGCACTATGGTGCGGTGCATAAAACTAAGAATCCATGTTTCTTGTACAAATGTCTTTTCGACTTTCGACTATACCTTCTCTCTCTTACTTCTTTTTTTTTTGTCGCCACTCTCAACTGTGCGTAACTCAGGTTTTTTTTTATTGTTGTTGTTACGCATACAATAAAAATACACGTATATGACGACCTCAGAGTAGGCGAGATTACCCGCTGAATTTAAGCATATTACTAAGCGGAGGAAAAGAAACTAACAAGGATTTCCTTAGTAGCGGCGAGCGAACAGGAATGAGCCCAGCACTGAATCCCGCGGTTCTGCCGCTGGGAAATGTAGTGTTTGGGAGGATCCGTCTGTCCCGTGACGTCGAACCGCGTCCAAGTCCATCTTGAATGGGGCCATTTACCCATAGAGGGTGCCAGGCCCGTAGCGACCGGTACGCGTTTTCGGGAGGATCTCTCCTTAGAGTCGGGTTGCTTGAGAGTGCAACCCTAAGTGGGTGGTAAACTCCATCTAAGGCTAAATACGACCACGAGACCGATAGCGAACAAGTACCGTGAGGGAAAGTTGAAAAGAACTTTGAAGAGAGAGTTCAAGAGTACGTGAAACCGTTCAGGGGTAAACCTGAGAAACCCAAAAGATCGAATGGGGAGATTCATCGTCAACGGCGCTGGCTCCCGTCGGTGCGCGATGCCCCGAATGGACCTTCGTGGTTCCACGGCGAGGGCACACCACCTTCGGCTTGAATGTTCCGGTGCTGTAGTCGTGCACTTCTCCCCTAGTAGAACGTCGCGACCCGTTGCGTGTCGGTCTACGGCCCGAGAGGGCGCCTGTTTCGTCGCCATGCGCGCACGCGACAGACCCTCGGTCGCCCGACCGGCTGCACGACGGTACTCGCACGGTATCGGGCCGCAACCAATCCATTCTCGAATGTGTGTGCGTCAGGCCCGCCGCAAGCTAGATCAGCTTCAACCCGGAGGTACGGACCTGGTGCCGTCCCCGGGCATGACCAGCTGTTGGCAGGCGGTGTCCTTGGACTGGCCAAGCTCTGAATTACCGGTCGGCGACGCTACTGCTTTGGGTACTCTCAGGACCCGTCTTGAAACACGGACCAAGGAGTCTAACATGTGCGCGAGTCATTGGGATGCATAAACCTAAAGGCGAAATGAAAGTGAAGGTCGGCCTAAGCGTCGACCGAGGGAGGATGGGCACCGTTACGATGGTGCCCCGCACTCCCGGGGCGTCTCGTTCTCATTACGAGAAGAGGCGCACCCAGAGCGTACACGTTGGGACCCGAAAGATGGTGAACTATGCCTGGTCAGGACGAAGTCAGGGGAAACCCTGATGGAGGTCCGTAGCGATTCTGACGTGCAAATCGATCGTCGGAACTGGGTATAGGGGCGAAAGACTAATCGAACCATCTAGTAGCTGGTTCCCTCCGAAGTTTCCCTCAGGATAGCTGGCACTCGTTTCGAACGCTGACGAGTCTCATCTGGTAAAGCGAATGATTAGAGGCATTGGGGCCGAAACGACCTCAACCTATTCTCAAACTTTAAATGGGTGAGATCTCTGGCTTGCTTGGATCAATGAAGCCACGAGATCTTGGATCAGAGTGCCAAGTGGGCCAATTTTGGTAAGCAGAACTGGCGCTGTGGGATGAACCAAACGCAGAGTTAAGGCGCCTAAGTCGACGCTTATGGGATACCATGAAAGGCGTTGGTTGCTTAAGACAGCAGGACGGTGGCCATGGAAGTCGGAATCCGCTAAGGAGTGTGTAACAACTCACCTGCCGAAGCAACTAGCCCTGAAAATGGATGGCGCTGAAGCGTCGCGCCTATACTCCGCCGTCAGCGGCAAGAGGGGAGTGACGTGCGTCCTTTGACCCCTCGTGGGTGTGGACCGTCCTCCATGAAGCCCTGATGAGTAGGAGGGTCGCGGCGGTGTGCGCAGAAGGGTCTGGGCGTGAGCCTGCCTGGAGCCGCCGTCGGTGCAGATCTTGGTGGTAGTAGCAAATACTCCAGCGAGACCCTGGAGGACTGATGTGGAGAAGGGTTTCGTGTGAACAGCCGTTGCACACGAGTCAGTCGATCCTAAGCCCTATGAGAAATCATATGTAGATGAGGTGTCCTAACATATGTAACACGCAAAATTTGAACGAACGAGACTATGTAAAAACACACACCCATCGGGCGAAAGGGAATCCGGTTCCTATTCCGGAACCCGGCAGCGGAACCGTATACCATTCCGGGCCCTCATAAGAGTGCTCGTCGGGGTAACCCAACATGACCTGGAGACGCCGTCGGGAGGTGCGGGGAGAGTTTTCTTTTCTGTATAAGCGTTCGAGTTCCCTGGAAACCTCTAGCAGGGAGATAGGGTTTGGAACGCGAAGAGCACCGCAGTTGCGGCGGTGTCCGCATCTTCCCCTCGGACCTTGAAAATCCAGGAGAGGGCCACGTGGAGGTGTCGCGCCGGTTCGTACCCATATCCGCAGCAGGTCTCCAAGGTAAAGAGCCTCTAGTCGATAGATTAATGTAGGTAAGGGAAGTCGGCAAATTGGATCCGTAACTTCGGAATAAGGATTGGCTCTGAGGAGCGGGGCGTGTCGGGCTTGGTCGGGAAGCGGGCTTGGCTGACGTGCCGGGCCTGGGCGAAGCTGAACGGGCAAGCGATATTTATATCGCCCCCGGGATCCGAGCTCGGTCCCGTGCCTTGGCCTCCCGCGGATCTTCCTTGCTGCGAGGCTTCCGTGGCGGCTTGCCGTCGTGGTCGCTCTCTTCGGCCGCCATTCAACGCTCAGCTCAGAACTGGCACGGACTAGGGGAATCCGACTGTCTAATTAAAACAAAGCATTGCGATGGCCCTTGCGGGTGTTGACGCAATGTGATTTCTGCCCAGTGCTCTGAATGTCAACGTGAAGAAATTCAAAAAAGCGCGGGTAAACGGCGGGAGTAACTATGACTCTCTCGGGGCGGTCGTTTGAGGTGTCGGACCGGTTCGCCGGTCTAGTATCCGAGACCAGCTCTGGAGATCTGGTTGCTGGGGACGTGACGCGCATTACACAGCCTCTCCGTCCCAAGTCGTGCGTCTTACCTCCTCGAGGTCCCGCTGGGAACTCCTTATGTTGAGGATAGTCAACATAGGGTGCTGAATAGCGCACGGCGATAGTGGCCCCTAGGGGTTGCCAGCCCCTCCGGGCCGAGATTATGTTGGTCCTAAACGAATAAACAATAAGCCTCGGATGACTTTTAACACTGGGGTGGTGTCCACTGACACCCCCCGACCAACAAATTCCCCCCAACCGGGACCGAGCTCGGGGACTCCCCCTCCCCAGCCGGTCCAATTCATATGCAGCTACCCTGGATGTTCCAGATCGTTTAAAAGTAAAATTGGCCGTGGCGTCCACTTGAAGTCTAAACACCCGGATTGGAATGATGACGCGAACCGCACCGTGGGAGTCAAGGTGCCTTGGAGTGAGGAGGAGGTATCCTTGCTGGCGCGGCGCGAGGCGGAACTTTCCATGAAGGGTGTCAAGTTCATCAACCAAGCGATCATGGAGTCCATGACTGGCAGGACGCTAGAAGCCGTGAAGGGCATTCGGAGGCGTCAGGGCTACCGAGTGCTCGTTGCGCAGCACGTTGAACGCATTAAGCAGGAATCCCAGCTCCCGGCGGCGGCGCCGGCGCGGGCCGTCGATGAGGATGAGCAATGCGATCGGGCCCTCCTGGAGTATTTCCGTGGACTCGCCCCGCTCGCGTGCGATGGATTCAAGGCTGACCGCCTTGATGAAATCTGCACTCGGGTTGGGTTGGACGAGCGGAAATGCACCCTGGAGAAGCTGACCGTATATCTCGCGGAAGTTTTTCCGCAACCTCAGAAAACGGATACCGTTCGACGTCGTCGTCGTGATGAGCCGGCTGTGCCAATTCCGCGTCGCAAGCAGCGCAGGATTGACTACGGTAGAGCCCAAAAGCTCTGGCGTAGGGATCCTGGCCGCTGTATTAATGTCGTATTGGATGGCCCCGTGGCGAACCAGACACTCTCGAAAGAGGTTATGGTTCCCTATTGGGAATCCATTATGACGAATGCGCGCGTTTGTTGCCCACCGCCGGCAGAGCGAGAGGAGACCATCACCTCTCTGTGGGATCCTGTCAATCCGGCCGAGATACGAAAGGCGTTACCGGAGAGGAAGACAGCACCGGGTCCTGACGGCCTTACTGCGAGGATTCTTCACAGAACACCTCCTGAAGTTCTGGGAAGGATCTATAACCTCATTATGTGGTGTCGCAGATTACCCCTCCATCTGAGGGACGCTAGGACGGTGCTTATTCCGAAGACTCCGCTGCCTTCGAGTCCATCGGATTATCGGCCCATTTCCGTGGCTTCGACCCTTGTGCGAGGTTTCCACAAGGTGTTAGCTATACGGATGGGTCGACTAATTCGACTGGATGAGAGACAGAGGGCCTTTCGTGCAACGGACGGGTGTGCGGACAATGTGTTTTTGCTGGATTTGATTCTGCGACATGCACACACTCGCCATAAGCCGCTGTTCGTCGCATCGGTTGATGTTGCGAAGGCGTTTGACACCGTTTCCCACCGCTCGATAATTCAAACCTTAGAGGCGAGGGGCTGTCCCAGGGCCATGGTTGAGTATATGGAGTCGGTGTACTCCGACGCTCTCACGACCATCGTCTCGGATGGATGGCAGTCACATGCTATCCATCCTAGGCATGGGGTGAGGCAGGGAGATCCCATGTCTCCATATATTTTTAACATGGTACTGGACAGACTCCTTAAGAGTCTCCCCAATGACATCGGGGCTGATATCGGTGGTGTGAAGATCGGTGCTTCCGCGTTTGCTGACGACCTAATCCTCGCAGCCTCAACGACCACGGGGCTTCAGCGACTGCTCGACTGTGCGGAGGGCTTCCTGGCATCATGCGGCATGTCTGTTAATGTCGGGAAGTCTTTTACCATCTCAATTGGAACAGTTCCGCACCAGAAGAAGACCACTGTTGATGTAGGAAACTTCACCCTCGGTGGGCAGAAGCTGGTTGCGATGAAGCGAACGGACAGCTGGAAGTATCTGGGAATACCATTTACTCCAGATGGACGTCAGCGTTCCGACCCGGCAGTCGATTTGGTCGCTCGAATCAATAAAATCTCTAATGCCCCCCTCAAGCCGCAGCAGAGACTGTTCGCTTTGCGGGTATATCTGTTGCCGAGCTTGTATTATTCGGCATCGTTGGGTTCTGTGAGGCTGGGTGCACTCAAGCGTTGCGACAGGGCAGTGAGAGTGGCGGCGAGAAAGTGGCTAGGTCTGCCGGCCGATACACCGACGGCCTATTTCCATTCCACCATCGAGTCGGGAGGGCTTGGTCTGTCTTCACTACGGTGGAGCATACCACGCATTAGGCTTAACCGCCTCAACGGAGTATCCCTGTCTTCTGATGCTGCCATCGCTCGGCCTGGGGATTATCTTCGGCTCGAGATCGAGAAAACGCGCCAGCGTCTCTTGGATCACGGCGAGGTCGTGGACACTCCGGTGAAGGAGGCGCGCCGGTGGGCGAAAGCTCTTCATGGTAGTGTCGACGGCGGAGCGCTGAAAGAGTCGAAGAGGGTCCCGGGGCAGAATCGATGGATAGCGGAGGGCACCCGCTTCTTGTCGGGAAAGGACTTTGTCCAATCCTGCAAGTTGCGGATTAATGCCCTACCTACGAAGTCCCGAACATCACGGGGACGAAGACGGGATAGGCTCTGCAGGGCTGGTTGCGGGGTCCCGGAGACGCTCAACCACGTACTCCAGGGTTGCCACCGCACGCATGATGTTCGTATTAAGCGGCATGATGCGGTGGTGGCGTACCTGGCGCGGGGTTTAGAGCAGAAGGGTTTCCGGGTATCACGCGAGCCGAACTTTCGAACTGATGAGGGAGTGAGAAAACCAGACCTACTCGCGATCAAAGACGGTAAATGCATGGTCCTCGATGCACAGGTAGTCAGTGAACAGACGGTGCTGGATCTTGCGCACAAACGTAAGGTTCGGTACTACTCTGATAACGCCAGCTTCCGACGTGCAGTTGTGTCTAGCAGCGGCACGGAGGAGGTTGGGTTTTTCTCTGCTACACTGTCGTGGAGGGGGCTATGGAGCGCGAAGTCAGTCAAGACACTAGTGGACGCTCGATTGATGAACAAGCGGGACATCAAAGTGGTTTCGTCGCGTGTGCTAATAGGTGGAGTAGCTGCATTCAACATCTTCAACCGCCGAACAACTATGCGGTTTGACCGGGCTGGCGTAGGCTAAGCACCCGGAAAGGGGGATTTTTCGGTGCTGCCTCCTGACAAGTAGGCATAAGACGGAGGAGGGGTTTTAGTGGGTAGTACGAGTAGCGTGAGTCCCACACTACCCGCCGTCCATCCGCGGGTGTGCTTAAACGCATTTCCCCTCCTGCCTAAAAAAAAAAAAAAAAAAAAAAAAAAAAAAAAAAAAAAAAAAAAAAAAAAAAAAAAAAAAAAAATAGCCAAATGCCTCGTCATCTAATTAGTGACGCGCATGAATGGATTAACGAGATTCCCTCTGTCCCTATCTACTACTAGTGTCCAACATGGCGGCGACCCGTGCGCACATGCCCGTAT
>JAOPTO010001725.1:0-2500 GCA_033822845.1 Tetrapedia diversipes
ACTCGTTCGGAGAGGACGAATCTTTTGGTACGCCAGCAGCGTTACCCTCGTTGTCGAGAGTCTTGACGCCCACGTCGTTGCGAGATCGATCAATTTTACTCTCAACGAATCGATGGGATGAAATGGACCGCTTCGAGGCACGTTTGTCGGGCACCTAAGCCAATTGTTTTCGATCCTATCGACACATTACTATGTAATGCTACCCGAGCGGGGAAACGGTGGGTAATCTCGAGTAGAGTGTTTACATTCCACCCTGACCGTGTAGTACTCGTTCGGAGAGGACGAATTTTTTGGTACGTCAGCAGCGTTACCCTCGTTGTCGAGAGTCTTGACGCCCACGTCGTTACGAGATCGAACAATTTTACTCGCAACGAATCGATGGGATGAAATGGACCGCTTCGAGGCGCGTTTGTCGGGCCCCTACGCCAATTGTTTTCGATCCTATCGACACATTACTATGTAATGCTACCCGAGCGGGGAAACGGTGGGTAATCTCGAGTAGAGTGTTTACAGTCCACCCTGACCGTGTAGTACTCGTTCGGAGAGGACGAATTTTTTGGTACGCCAGCAGCGTTACCCTCGTTGTCGAGAGTCGTGACGCCCACGTCGTTACGAGATCGAACAATTTTACTCGCAACGAATCGATGGGATGAAATGGACCGCTTCGAGGCGCGTTTGTCGGGCCCCTATGCCAATTGTTTTCGATCCTATCGACAACATTACTTCGTAATGCCACCCGAACGAGGAAACGATGGGTCATCTCGAGTAGAGTAGTGCCGATCCGTTTCTAAGTAGTGTTTGTTTATTTATTTCGTTCAGAGAGGGACCACGCTCACTGTGTTTCGTCGGTTGCCGTTAAGGGGCACCACCCTCCGTTGTCGTGAGTCTTGACACCCACGTCGTTGCGAGATCGAACAATTTTACTCTCAACGAATCGATGGGATGAAATGGACCGCTTCGCGAGGTATGTGCCCCTGTTGTTGCGTCCGATCGTCACGCTTGCTGCGGTCCCTATCGACTTTTTGACATTCACCTGAACGAAAAATATATAAATATAACGAAAACGAAAAAAACGGGTTAACGGGCTACACAGGACTCGAGCCTCGACCCTGTTACTCCCTAAATTGGTAGCCCACCGCCGTTGAAACAAGCGGGTGTTAATTTCGTTCAGAGAGTAACCTTCGCCCGGTTGCCGTTAAGCACTCCTCCTAGTCGTCGTGAGTCGGACACCCACGTCGTTGCGAGATCGAACAATTTTACTGGCAACGAATCGATGGGACGAAAGACCGCTTCTGGAAGGTTGTGCCGAGGTTTATTAACACGGGATCGTCGGTTACTATCGATTCTCACCTGAACGAACCACCCCGGGAACAACGAGCGTGAGAGAGGTGAAATGAATGGGAGAAACTGATGACGGTTGGGAGACGGACATGCTTGCAAGCGTTTTGCAATTTGGTTCCTGGGAGGTCGTTAAATTAAACACGATGAATCCAGTTATCGGGGCAATCCCCGTCGTTTTCTTCGTGTTGCGACGATCTCCTCGAGGTTGTTGATTTTTCATTAAACGTGCTTTGCGCCCGATCGTCGGATCAACGTGTGCTGGTGTTCCACGTTTACGTGACCCACCCACGATCCGACGAACAAACATCCGGGACACAATATTGTGTCGTCGATCGATCGTCGCATATAACGGACGTAAAAAATCCGTTGCGACGCGGCGACTAGCCCGCCTCTCCTTCATGGAGTTGCGTCGGGATCTCGGCTTCTTTTGAACCGAGTATTTAGACCAATGAACGAAATACAATATTATACGATTACCCTGAACGGTGGATCACTTGGCTCGTGGGTCGATGAAGAACGCAGCTAATTGCGCGTCAACGTGTGAACTGCAGAACACATGAACATCGACATTTCGAACGCACATTGCGGTCCACGGATACAATTCCTGGACCACGCCTGGCTGAGGGTCGTTTACGTAACCTATATACTGCTTGCGTTGCGTTTTGCTTTCTCCTTCATGTTTCACCTCTGCGAGAACGATACGATAATACCCCGTCGTCGGTCGGTCCCCTTGTCGAATGGGGGGACTCGTTTCCGAGTCGGGAGGGATGTTCTCGTTAGAGAGATCGAGATTATCTCGATATAATCGGAGGAGATGCATGCGTATACGTACGAGCGATCGTTGAACGTTCGTCGGCGTTCGTCGCGGAGGTGTGTGCCTCCTTAAAAGACTTTGACCCCCGGATCGTACGCGCGTGCGCGTGCGGCGCCGAGTGTGTGGGATGTATTTATTCACGGAGGGAAACCTTTCGGGCGAACCTGCGAGAGTGCTGAAATGGCGTCGTGAGTCGTCGGTTCGATTTTTGTTCTAAAGATCTTACTTTGACGACCGCCCATTGTTAAAGCACCGCTTCGTCCGTACTTGTCAGGTTTCTATTGTTGTTTTTTTTTTACCCGTGTTAAATACAAACAGTAACCCCCACGGCATCCGCCACTCGCT
>JAOPTO010001725.1:12500-14142 GCA_033822845.1 Tetrapedia diversipes
GAGCGCACGCCAAAACCGATATTATTGGAGTAAGCACCCGAACCGATATGACTGGAGCACGCGCCCAAACCGATATGATTGGAGTAAGCACCCGAACCGATGTGACTGGAGCACGCGCCCGAACCGATATGATTGGAGTAAGCGCGCGAATCGATATGACCGGGGAAAGCGCACGAAACGAAATGAATGGCTGAAGGTATCGCCCGATCCGATATTACCTGAGCGCACGCCAAAACCGATATTATTGGAGTAAGCACCCGAACCGATGTGACTGGAGCACGCGCCCAAACCGATATGATTGGAGTAAGCGCCCGAATCGATATGACCGGGGAAAGCGCAAGAAACGAAATGAATGGCTGAAGGTATCGCCCGATCCGATATTACCGGAGCGCACGCCAAAACCGATATTATTGGAGTAAGCACCCGAACCGATATGACTGGAGCACGCGCCCGAACCGATATGACTGCAGCTGGCGCCCGAACCGATATGACTGGAGCGAGCGCCCGAGCCGATATGACTGGAGCGAGCGCCCGAACCGATATGACTGGAGCATTTTCCTTTTTTTTCTTTATTATTTATTTATCAACCTATATATTTTATTGATGCAATATTATCGTTTTGCATCCCTTTAATTAATTATAACCCTCTTTCGTCCGATTTGTTGATCGTTCATTTTATTTTAAATAACTTGATTTTCGAAATCCTTATTTTTCGATATTTTTTTATAAAATTCTATTTTCGGCTTGTTTTTAATGTGTACGTGATCATTACGTTCTAATTCGATCGTAATATTACGGCTTGATATTTTGTCGTTTCGCGTCAAAGTTCCAACAGTCTTCCCGGACGGTCTCCCGTTGCGGCGGTTTCGCCCCATAAGCGCCCGTGCGTTAGCCGGGCTGGCGCAGACGCCCCGGCGGGCCGTTCCGTACCTATAAGAGAGACGACTGTTCGGGCGAGCCGGGCGGAGCAGAGTCGGGCGCGTGGGCTTATCTACGACCTCGGTCGAGAGCAAGTCCATCGCTCCTCGAGTATAACAACTCGACTGCTTTCGCGCCGCGCTTACGTATCCGTATTATTCTCTGCACAGCATTGCCACGGGTCGGTGTCTATGACCGAATGGCCCATATGTGGGAAAAGCGTCCCCTTGGGATGTTGGCTACCTGTATGCACGTTTCGGCGTGTGTACTTGTACTAACTGAGCATCAACTCTTCGAACCGAGCGATCGGACGATTTTACAAACGTTTTATAACGTTATATATTTTGATACACGTTGGGCGTACAAATTGTGTACGATAGATTTATACTTTGCTAAAGTTGCACTGTATTCTTCTTGAGGCGCGTTTGTGCGACTAGAAGGAGGGCGATACGAAACTTTCACAAAGAGTTTGTCCCGTTTATTTAGATACGTTCAGCGTGCACTTCGAATACGCGCTTGGCTCGTTAAAATATTGTTCAGCATGCTGGATACGTGCTTTATTTTAACGAGAAACTGTTTCAGCGTGGAAGTGAATATAATACGCGCTTCCTCGAAACGGAGACATTCTATGGAAGTAACTAAATACACTTTGTGGTGCGATGAAGGAAATTAATCTGGGGCAGTATTATACGAGTGCCCGCTCCTCCTCTGGCGATAAATAATG
>JAOPTO010001726.1:0-36133 GCA_033822845.1 Tetrapedia diversipes
TTTGTTCCCGTGGAAACTAATTCACGAAGTCGAAAAAAATGTGCGGCTCGTCGAATCGATTTCCGCGGGAATCGCGGCAACCTTTTTTCTTTCTCACCCCTTCCTTTCGCCGCGCGCGGGAACGGGAAAAGGAGCCAGATGAGGGGGATGGAAACAGAAGAGAAAGGGAAAGAGGATGTCGGTGGATCCTGCCTAATCTGCGAGCCTTTTTTTCATCAGCTGCAGCTTTCCATCGCCGGAAACCACCAGCCAGTGGATGTCAGCTGTCGACACCAGGGAGAGGGGGGATCAGATCGACCTTATTGGCGAATTCCAACCGAGATGCCATCGTGTTCGAGGATGTCCCCGTTGCGGATGTCGCGCGACACCCTTTGGCGTGGATCAAGACGTGACGTATCGTTTGAATTCCCGTTTCTTTTGATACGATCCTCGAAAGGATTCGTCACGCGCCACGTTGTAGACCGCACGAGTTTCAGTCTGGAATTTTTGGTCGATTTTCGGCCGATTTTCGCGGGAATTGTTAGCCTGACTTGTGGCTGAAAACGTCTACTTAATTTATGAAGGATTATCGTTTGATGAATATACTTTTTATCTTTGGAGACTTTGGATTCATTCTTTTAAAAACGTTTAATATTGGTCGCTTTTTGTTGGTTCGTGCAGACCCATATTGTTGAAGAACCTGGAAAAACCTTAGAAAAATGTTTCAGGTAGGCTTGAGCTGCGTCTCTTTGCATGCACATTGAAAAAAACAAAGAAAGTAAAGTATTATTGAAGAATATATTTATCGTTTCAGTCTTCTCTACTTCAAAAATTCACAATTTTCCTTGAAGTGTTTATTTCCCGTTCCTACCCTTCCAGCTTTAACGCTCTTAATAGGATTATGAGAAGGTTTTATGAGTTCAAGAAATCGTTGGTTAACAAGATTTGAATGTCTTTCTCTCAAAGACTCCGAGTTAATTGGTTGATAAAGTAAAAAGGAAAGAAAAATAATAGTAAAGTGAAAAACGGATATTAAGGCATCAACGGTGTGAATTCAGCTGCGATCGAAAGTAGATTTGAAAGTCTTTTAAAATTCAAGCTAATTGGTTGATAAAGCAAAGAAAGTGAAAATAATTAGTAAGGCAAAAATGTAATATTGAGACGCCAACGGTGTGAATTCAGCAGCAATCGAAAGTAGATTTGAAAGTCTTTTAAAATTCAAGCTAATTGGTTGATAAAGTAAAAAAAGTGAAAATAATTAGTAAGGCAAAAATGGAATATTGAGACATCAACGGTGTGAATTCAGCAGCAATCGAAAGTAGATTTAAAAGTCTTTTAAAATCCGAGCTAATTGGTTGATAAAGTAAAAAAAGTGAAAATAATTAGTAAGGCAAAAATGTAATATTGAGACGCCAACGGTGTGAATTCAGCTGCGATCGAAAGTAGATTTGAAAGTCTTTTAAAATTCGAGCTAATTGGTTGATAAAGTGAAAAAAGTGAAAATAATTAGTAAGGCAAAAATGAATATTGAGACGCCAACGGTGTGAATTCAGCGCATCGAAAGTAGATTTGAAAGTCTTTTAAAATTCGAGCTAATTGGTTGATAAAGTGAAAAAAGTGAAAATAATTAGTAAGGCAAAAATGTAATATTGAGACGCCAACGGTGTGAATTCAGCTGCATTCGAAAGTAGATTTGAAAGTCTTTTAAAATTCGAGCTAATTGGTTGATAAAGTGAAAAAAGTGAAAATAATTAGTAAGGCAAAAATGGAATATTGAGACGCCAACGGTGTGAATTCAGCAGCAATCGAAAGTTGACCAACGAACCCGCAGGAAGTCAAGATTTAACCTCTCAGCAAAAAACTGTAGGTCAAGTTTGCCAAACCGCAGTTGGAGAATCGACTTTGAACCACGAAATCTCGCGGCCTTCGACCGTCTCTTTACGGGCAAGATTTCTTTTCCACAAGAGAAAGTCTTTCCAGTCGAACTTAAATGAAATCGATTCAATTTTTCTCTCAGACCGTTATACGCAAGCAACTAAATTCAATGGAAACAATATAGTCCGGCGCTTTTAAATCGCATCACGTAGTAATACGTGCTACCTCGTACAACTGTACAACATATATTTACCACAGGAGATTGAGAGAATGGCTATCGAGACGATTTGCCACAATAACACACGAAATCGATCAATTTTTAATCGAACTAAAATATAGTTGCCTATAAAACATATAACACCAATTAATTTGAAAAACAATTTATTGGAATTATTGAAAAGAATTTACTGAAAAAATTATTAAGCGATGAGCTTTTAGTTATATTTGATAAAAGAATGTGTCACCTAGTTGTTTGATTAATTTTTGTTATTATCCGTAGGTAATAAGAATTAGGATAGTGGCAATATTGTAAACCAAGGGTCTCAACGAGGTTCGATCGCCATATTTTTTTATTGCTTTTTAACACCCTTGGTCATTTACAGTTAACCAAGTATTTTCCCTAATACCATTTACTTTTTTCGAGGACACCCATACAATTACGAATTTCTTATTCCCACTATTGGACAACACCTATCCACCAATCTTCACATTTTGTCCCAGCTGTGATTTTTCCTGCTGCTCAGAACTCACCCTGTAAGCAATCGAACAATCCTCACCCCGCAAGATTTTGAACGCAACACAGATTCACTTAGTACAAGATCAATTAACTAACCCTCTATGAACACGTGTAACCTTCAGGTCACATGCTAATTCATTGACATTCTAACAAATAATTTTAGTTTTTCTCATGAGGTGGCGTATACATATTAATTCTATAATGTTCTATAACATCAAATTGTTTAAATTGGAAAATTTTTGTTCATTTGCATATGTAGGATTATAATTATTGATTTTCCGTTCTATCAATCTTTTTACATTTAACACGTTCGTCACCCAGCGAGAAACTCAGCCGAATCAATAGAAAACTGGGGTAAAAAAAAGTATAAAAACAGCAAAAATTTTAACTTTTTATTTTTATTTTATGTATATTATATTTATATATATTATACTTCAATACTTATTCCATTGAACTCCTTTTAAAATTCCAGTTTAAAATCCTCTTTAACTTCAAGAAAAAGGGCGTCACACAAATATGGTTGACATGGCGACGAACGTGTTAAAACAAAAATTCGGCCCATAGAGGGTTAAGTATAAAAGACAAGCATCATTAGTCATTTGACCTAGCCAACCTTAAAACGATGCAAGTTGAGTTGAGCATCGTTACGCCCAAATAATTAGTAGCCAACAATTTTTGAATTGCTCTATGTATTTTTGTGTTTAGTTTTATGGATATTAGATAATAACGTGAAAATTCACGCGACTTGTTTTTGTAATCACGTTAGAAAAGGCGAGTGTATTACCTGATTATAGTCAGTGACAACTTTTTAGCTCTCCACAGTAGTGTGTAGCGTGTCGCGGTCCTCGTTCAGTAGTACGAGTCCGAGTTTGAGCGGGCACGCGAACCGATCGTTTGCCGCGTTTTTCTCCTGCAGCGCTCTATGGTGTTTAACGCGACACCTCGAGCGTTCCCGGAACTCCATACATTTACGCAGATGATCCTTCATTAGCCGCGATAACATCGGTGACGGTCCTTTGTCGGCGTTTTGCGTGTGTATTCTACTTGAAGCTCGAGTTTCCGTATTGTCTAATTTGGGCGAAATTAAATTTGATTTACGGTCGTCATGAATTTCTGTTTCTAAAAACTACTTCCATTTATACGATTCTTTTTCTGTTTCACGTTTCAGTGGCGCTAAATGATCACGCTTGTTTTTGTTATAATTAGGAAACCTGTTTATTCTTAGCACTATAACTGCCGACAATTATAGCGTACTTATTTGCATAGAAGAGATCAAATTGAAAATTACATAAAGAGATTTTGAATACATAGAAAACAAATCTTTATTTATGCTTTCTGCAGAAAATTATAGTAAATTTTGGAAGTTTTACCACAGTGAATTTATAAGGCTATGAATAATCACCAATTGGTCATTTTAATTGGTCTGGGGTAGTTCTAGTGTAAAAGATGAATTAATATTGTAGTGTCGTAGTTTTAAGGGCCAGAAAAGTGAAAGTGTGAGTCGACTAGACGAAAAAACCGACAAATAATTCACCGATGGGTCGGCAATGTTTAACAAATATGGAGTGAGAAGAGGTAAAGGTCTATAAGGGTTTCCTTGAAAGAGAAAAAGGACCAGTGTTGAACAAAGAACCGAGTTGTGGAATCGTAAAAAGAGTTGAGAATTTAACATAGAGTCGCGTGGCAGAGTTGAATTAAAATTTACTGTATACTGTATATTTTTGCCATTAATCCTATTAATAATAACAAATAATCTTAAGAAGCTTTTTTCTACAATTTTCTGTACCTGAAAATTAAATTAACCATGCAAGTTTCTCGCTCGTTCGATATCACTTTTTGATTCTTTTAAACACAGAAAAGATGCAACTTGTCATTTTAATCTAATCACCATTAACCTGTTCAACAAGCCTCCCTAAAACGATAGAAAGGAATTCCCAGAGCAGCCGTAGAAAGAAATGAATCGAATCACCGTAACACCGGCAGGACCCTAGCTAGCCGGAAATTGTTACGCGACCGAGCAAAGAGCTTGCTGCGTCGAAGTAACTAAAACAGGGGCCATCAGAGGAAGAGTAGAGGCGTCGAAAACGGTTCGGGAAACTTGTTCCGGGTGCTCGCGTTACAGCTCGGCCTCGACATTATCATTTTCATTTACATTTCCGCCACCTCTTAGCCTCTCTGCGTTGGCCACTTTCGTCCTCCTCCTCTCGCAGTTTTCTTTTTTTCTCGTCGACGGCAAAGCGTCCCGATACATGAAGCGAGAGCATAGTAAACAGAGAGAAAGAGACACAAAAAGAGAGCGAAGCAAGGGGAATGACGAGGAGAGAAGAGAGCAGGGAAAGAGAAACGAAGGCAAAGCAAAGTGAGGAAAAAGACGAAGGGAGAATAAAGTAAGGAAAGGGAGAGAGATAGACGAAGGCAGAGAAAAATTAGGAAAAACACAAAGAAAGGGGAGAATAAGAAGACAGAGAAAGACAGAACAAAGTGGGGAGAGAGAGGCGAAGAAATAGAGGAAATTAAGAAGAGATTAACAAAGGGTGAGAGATAATAGAATAATGAGGGAAACGAAAAGAAAGAGAGAGGCAAAGAAATAGAGGAAATCAAGGAGAGATTGACAATGGGTGAGAGATAATAGAATAATGACGGAAACGAAAAGAAAGAGAGAGAGATGAAGCACAGTGCAGAGAAAAAGAATAGAATAAGGAGGGAAACGAAGAGACAGATAGAGAGAGAAAGCAAAGCGACGAAAAAGACGAAGCACAGCGCGGAGAGAAAGAGAGAGAGAAAGCAAAGCGAGGAATAAGACGAAGTGTAACGTGAAGAGAAAGGGAGAGAAAGAGCAGAATAAGGAGGAAAACCAAGAGAGACAGAGAGAGAGAAAGCAGAGCGAGGAAAGAGACGAAGCACATCGCGAAGAGGAAACCGAAGGGAGAAGGTCGTCTCTCCCAGGAGAGCGGCAGGAAATTGCACGGAGCACTCGAGCACTCGAAGCTGAGGCGAGAATCCAGCCGTCCTCGACGTCTTCCTCGTTTCACGTCGTTAGACGGTAAAAGTGCGACGAGAATCAGAAATGAGCAGAGCCACCCGCTCTCTCTCTCTCTCTCTCTCTCTTGCTCTGCTTCGTTCAGGGAAATGATAACTGGCTTTGCTCGCGGATCTCCTCTTCCTTCGCTGCCTCTTCCGTTATCGATACCTAGGCAAAGGAAGGGGGGGGTGGAGGGTGTATCGGCGGCGCGCGATGGCGTTGCTCTTTGTATTCGCAACGCGAGCTTCCGGTGAGGAAATTACGGCGTTAGCCGATGTAATTGAGATTCTTGCAGTTCGGATTTTACGCGATCTCTGCATTTCACGGGGCTCCGGTCTGAGGGTAGTTCTCGTAGTCCCGAGCAGCTACGCGAAACTGAGCGCACCAGGGGGTGGCTTCTGAGGGTGTGTTTATAAAGCGGCCGTGTTAGCGTAGCCGGTGATGCGAAAACTGTACCGCTTTATTTGTAAGACGGTGAAAAGGCTCGAACCTAATCCGAATTTAAGTTGAACGTAATGTAGGACATGAGGATGAAGGGGAAAAACACACGAGTCATAAACAAATAGAAACAACAGTTTATTAAAAGAAAAACACACAAGAAAGTGTAAGAGGAACCAGACAATCAGGGGTGACGATGGCCAAAGTGGTCATTAGGGCCACCATAAACCAGAGGTCCCCAATAAGGGTTGGGACCGAGTACGCGCGAGGCTCGGTCACGGCCGCTTACACTTTCCAGGCCCGCACCAACGGCGGGTTTGTTTTTCGGGAAAGTGCAAAGTGGGGATGCGCCCATAAAAACATGAGGAAAAGGGCATAGCTAGTTTTAGTAAGATAGAAACCGTATTGTACGAACGAGAGACGATTTTGTAAAAGAAATAAAGTAACCCTCACAAAAGGTTAATTTATTTGAACACGCAAGAAAAAGAATAAGACTCTGAGCGGCACTGCTTTCCGCGACTCTTCTTCTTATGCACGCAAGAAAAACGACTGCCGCTAAATTTGCCGGTCGCAACAAGTTTACCAAAAACAATTGACTATCGACACGGCGGCGAGCCGTGTCATCTTTGTAACGGCTATTTTATCGAAAAATACAATCTATCTCCAACGGTTATTCCGTGGAAGAATCCTACAGTAATTTTAATTTTAATTGAATCCAACCCTTATATTCGTAAACCTGCTGTTTAACAGGTTGAATGCCACGCCAGTCTTACAGGGTTTGCCCGTAATTTGCCCGTTGGCGTCAGGATGAATTTTATATTATACGATGCATATAATATTGAAGTAATACCTACAATAAATAAGCTACAGTGTGTAACTAGTTTTAGACGTTTTTACTGCATTAATTTCTTCACGCCATTGCATTAACGATGGTAATAATGAAAAACCGATAAGTATTGACATTTGTTCAAATTATGTTTTTCTATCAATCTGAGCGCGACGGTCACCGGTGACCCCAGTGGCATTCAACGTGTTAATTACTTTCACGATGAAAATGCTGTACGTTGAACAGTATCGAAATTTTTTAACCCTTAACACTTCTACTTTTAAGCGTGAATGTAACTCTAATTTATTCTCGTCGTATTTTGACTTGCAAGTTCTTAAATGTCACACTTTAAATGCCACAATTACGTGTAAATAATAATATTAAAGTGATTCAAAACAATCTTCATTCATTTCAGAAGTAATATAATTTTGATTACAATATTTATAGTACTAATTATATTGGTGGTGCTTGAGAGGCACACTTGGAACCATAAGGGTTAATCAACTAATACGTTCTACGTTGTAGAAAGTTCAGTTAATCGTGTAATCGTTGCACCGATTTGCCTTTTCAAAGGACGAGCCCGTCATTAATAGAGAGTCG
This sequence comes from Tetrapedia diversipes, assembly GCA_033822845.1. Classification (NCBI taxonomy): domain Eukaryota; kingdom Metazoa; phylum Arthropoda; class Insecta; order Hymenoptera; family Apidae; genus Tetrapedia; species Tetrapedia diversipes. The sequence goes on from JAOPTO010001726.1 coordinate 7,477, forward strand.
TGATCAACATCGATTAACCAGCTCACGCGTATCGTCGCGTATTCGTCCTCGCCGTTCGCCAAGGCAAAGTGGATTAATTCAGGGGCGGCTAATCGTAAAAGTGCGCGTAGCCCGCGCAGAATTCGCGACATTTACGCCGCGATCAAAGGGAGGTTGAAATTGCAGACAACGGTAAGAGTTCGCATGAAGAACGGGGCGAGGGGGTGGGCAGAAGGGTTGGGGGTTAGGGTCGCGAGAAAGAGAGCAGAGGCAAAGTACATTTTCATAATCAAGTCAACTACTTCGCTGAGTGTCTATTCCGGAATTTTCAGCGACTCATCCCCCTCTCAACCCCCTTTTCTTCCGTCTACATGCGAGTTCAAATAGAAGGACACATCGGGACCGAGTACATTTGATTCTCTTCCCCTTTCCCTCGTTTCTTTTGCGGTCTTCTCCCCCCCCCCCCCGCCCACCCCTTCTCTTTTTCTCTGTCGCTGCCCCTCTTTCTCTTTTCCCCCTCGTTTGTCCTCCTCCGCGCCCCCGAGCGAGAAAGGGAATCATTAAAGGCTCCTTGAATTATTTACCGCTTAATTTCCCCTCCCTTCGGCCTGCTTTCCAATTTTTCACGAACGTCTGAGCTCGAGCGACCACGTTGCGGGCAAATATTTGACACGGCGACGGTTTCGTTGTTTCCGGGATTCGGAAAGTTTGCTCGCTGTCTCGGCCGAGGCTTAACGAACAAATTCCGCGAAGCCTGTGACTGCGAACGGTGATCGCAAACAGGGCAAAGTTTAGAGAAAGTTATTTTATCGAACGAATCGCATGGATGTTGGTCGTAAATAATGAAGGCAATCGACATATATGGTTTCGTTTCGTTTACGTAGAGAGGAAGAAGAAAAATTGCTGGTCAGGTTTGGATAGTTTAATATTAGAAACCGAACCGGTCGCCCGGAAAGCGAAGGATTCAGGTTTGATTTCAGATCGATCCGATTCTTATTCTACTGACGGTAATATAAATTTTAGAAGAAGAAATCTTTTACGCAAATCATTTTCGTAGTCGTCGACACATACAGTAGCGGACAAAAGTTTAAGACGACAGAACAGTGTAAAACGTAATTTTATGGCTCGCAAATATTGTTTACCCGTTCATTTTTGTCGTCATTATGGTAGAACACTATTTATTCTGTGGGAATCTTTATTTGTGTTACAGTACACAATTTGGTTTGATGGATCGACTAACTGACTGACTGATTAACCTACTGTGTGTCTGACTGTGGTGATTATTTGTCTGACTGTGGCCGATTGTCTTTGTGACGCACCAAAGAAAGTTTAGCTTTCCTATTCTCTGGACGTATCGGGAGGGCGAAAATGTGGAGACATGCAAGGGACTCTGCGAGTGTTTCAGGCCCTGTTGTAACGTGTTTAATGCAGCCCCATAGAATACCCACAGAGGTTCCGTGTCACCACTATTGTTTAGCATAGAATTTTATTTATACTGTTATTTCTTATTAATTAATTAATTTATTTTCTTCGACCCATTGGTCTTAAACTTTTGTCCGCTACTGTACATCGTATAAATATATGACGCGATGAATGTTTTTGCTGTTTACTTGTATTCATGCGAATTAATTTTAAGAAGCTTCCATATATAATATATACAATTTAGCGGCTCCAACGAATTTCGCATTAGCAGGTTCATATTTCCCGCCAGAGTCGCTTCCAAAAGCAAATATCTTTCTGGGGGGATCTCACGATCGAACGGGTTCCCCGCTGATTTCGATAAGCTCCCGAAACGCCTCAGCGTGTACGTATTCCGTTTATACGTCCCCGCGACGTTTGCTCGGAGTTTCCAGCGCCGTTCCCCGTTAAATGCTTTCGATGCGTTTCAAAGAAACTACCACCGCCGAAGGAGAGGCGCCCGGAAACGCTTTGAAGCTTGTCGTCCCGTGCAGGTCGACGAGAAAAGAGACACCCGATTCGCCCAATTCCTAGGCGCGCTCTCTGCCCGGCTGCGAGCGAAACGGGATTCCGCTCTTTGACGGGCGAAAGGACCGCGGCTCGTTTCGGATCTTCTTCGTCCCTGCCTTGCAGTTTTCGAAAAGCTCCGCCTTCTAATTGGAAAATAGTGAACGGATGTTTAAACGTTGAGGAGGAAAAACGAGAGTTCTGAAACGTATAAGTTGGAGCATCGAGAAGTTTTGTATATTTGAATGTCTGAAAATTTTAACATCTGGGTGTTTAGAGATATGAGAATTTGATTATTTGAATATTTGAAAATTTGGAAAGCGTGATTTTATAGTATTTAGATATTTGAAAATTTAAATATTTGGATGTTTGGAGATTTGAGAATTTGAATATTTGGATGTTTAGAGATTTGAGAATTTTAATATTTGAAAATTTGAAAATTTGCATACTAGAGTATTATAGAGTTCGGGAATTCGAATATTTGAAAATTTGGAAAGCATAATTTTAAAGTACTTAGATATTTGAAAATTTGAATATTTGGATGTTTGGAGATTTGAGAATTTGAATATTTCAAAATTTGAAAATTTGCATACTAGAGTATTGGAGAGTTCAAGAATTTGAATGTTTGAAAATTTGGAAAGCATAATTTTATAATATTTAGATATTTGAAAATTTGAATTTCCGAATATTTGTTAAATTTGAGTGCTCGAATGTTTGAAAATTTGAGTATTTGAGAGTTTGAAAATTCAAGTATTTTAATATTTAGAAATTCCGCTGTGCATATCTTACCCCCACCCTTACCTCATCCAGGCCTTTTCTCGGTCTTAATCTCGTTCTTAAGCTGTACACGAAGCCACCAAAAGTGAAACGAGCTCGCAGAGAACCACGGGTGTCTTCGGTTAACTCTGCCAGCTTCGATTTCGAAACTAAATTTCCTGCTTCCCATCGAGTAATCAGGAGCGCGAGACTCGGCGTGGTCCCCGCATAATCCGGCTTCTCCCGCGCAGCTGAATATGCATGAACGCGTTCGAGTCATAAGCGTTTCGCTACTTAAAATAATTCAGCCGACTGTTCTCGTTCCGCTGATTGCGTTCCATCTGCCTCGGATCCACGACTAAATACCTCCTAGTTGCCTGCCGGAATACGTTTCGAAGACTCCAACGCCACAATGCCTCCTGCAGGAGGGCCATTGTTGCCGGCTAAATGTACAAACTGACGGGGCTCAGCGATTTCTTCAATTGTTCCCCTTCCTCGCCGCTCTCTTCTCGGTCTACGTTTGCGCTTAAGTAGCTGGGTAGATGTGGCTGCTGATAATAACTTTTAATTTAAGAAACTGTTCCTCGGGGGAGGCGATTTTTTCTCGAAATCGTGGTAATACGGTTATTGTTGAATTGAAATAACATAAATCGCGGAGATACGCTTAACACTATTCCTACCACAACCGGTCAAATGACCGTTTTATGAGGTGCACTTTATTTCTTTTACAAAATCGTCTTTCGTTCGTACAATACGGTTTCTATCTTAAGCCGCGTCCACATAGAAGAGAACAGTTCGCGAGCAGCTCGCGAGCAGCACACGAATTGCTCGCGTGCGGTTCGCGAGCTGTTTGCCAACGGAAAATGCAGCATATCCAGACTGGAGCTCGCGAACAGTTACAAGCTTGTTCGCTCTGAATTCATGGGCAGTTCGCTATTAGCTTTTGCCACATACTGTGTTACAAACGCGTCCAGATACGCTTCGAGCTCGCGAACAGTTTCTTTGATGTACCGCTTCCCGAGCGAACACTGTTCGCTGTTCGCTGAGGAGTTCGCTGCTCGCTGCTCGCTGTTCGCGAGCTGTTCGCGAACAGCAGTGTGGACGCGGCATTACTAAAACTGGCTATGCCCTTTTTCTCATGCTTTTATGGGCGCATCCCCACTTGGCACTTTCCCGAAAAACAAACCCGCCGTTGGTGCGGGCCTGGAAAGTGTTAGCGACCGTGATCGAGCCTCGCGCGTACTCGGTCCCAACCTTTATTGAAGACCTCTGATTTATGGGGGCCTTAATGACCAATTTGGCCATCGTCACCCCTGATTGTCTGGTTCCTCTTACAAATGTTCGAAAAAATCTGATAATTTTTAAGTGTATTTTTTACTTTTCCAAAGTACATCACCAGTCGGTGACGTGTTAAGATTAAGATTCGTAATAGGAAGTTTCATTCAGCATACTGAGAATACTATCTTTTTGATCAAGAAAATTCCGAATTTCCGACTCTACACCCACGACAAGGTTTCCGTCTCCCGTTCCCCAGATCCGAGTAATCTGAAACTAGATAAAAACCTGTTCCCCGGCGCCCCTCCCCAGCCCACCATTTTCCCCAATCGTCCAGTCCCTTCTTAAACAACCAGCACTATCGGCGACCAGTTAAACTTTCCCAGATCGATTTTACCCCGTCGACGGTTTGTTTTCCTGTAAATACACAAGAGTGGGGCGGCACACATCGTTCCCGGGCAAACACCCTCACCCCTTCACCCCCTCCCCCATCTGTCGCCACCCACATACACAAACCGGGGCAGTTTGGCCGGGTAACATCGAAATTCGTTTTAATTCCGCCACTCGACTTCGAGTTCCATTTTCAATATTTGCGCGCGTAAACATGGCGCGCTAGGCCCAGGAAAAGCGTCGTGGCCGTTCGTCGTTTTGTGGCTCAGTTAAAAAGTCGTTGTCTCGCGACGCGATGGGACGAGATAGGCTCCGTTCGATCTGGTACGTGCTCGAGCAAAGGCTTAACCCTTTCGCGACGGCGCACCTGTGCCATACTTCGCTACTTTTCGCGACTGACCATACTTTGTCGGCTCTCGTGATGGTACAGCTGAACCATATTTTGTCACCATTTTTTGCTAGCTTTATTTTGACTTTGCTATTGAAATAAAACAATAATATAATAATGATTTTAATAGTGCTTATTACTTATTATTAGTTTCTAATCATCTTTTTTAGTATGAAAAGTTTTAAATCAGGGACAATGCTTTATTTCTCTAACTTAAAATTTGTACGTTATATGGTTTGCATTAGTCTCTGCGAACCAATAAATGACTGCCGTATATATACGACACCCTTCGTGAAAGGGTTAACTCTTTGACTGCGGCGTACCTGTACCATTCCTCGCCACTTTTCATGACACAACTGAACCATACTTCGCCACCACTTTCCGCGTCACCCAATACCTATACTAGCTTTTTTTAACTTTGTTTTAGAAATAAAACAATAATATAATTATGATATTAACAGTATTTATTACATATTATTTTTTAATAATCGCTTGTGGTATGAAAAGTTTTAAATCAGGGGCAATGCTTTATTTCTCTATATATACGGCATACATACGGCACCCCTCGCGAAAGGGTTAAAATTCTCCAAGTAGCTGTCGCTTGTTCCAAGCAGCTCGTAAATCGGCGAATCTCGCCCAGATCTCGAAGGTCACTTCCGGTCGCCAGCCTTCCCCCTCCCTCCGTTCACTTTTTCCCCGATAACGCTCTTCAAGGGGGTGGGGTGGGGTTTCAAGTTGCAGGCGGATCGGTGTTTTATATAACGGGAGAACGGGCGGGGCTCGGAGGGGGTTATTGCAATTTTTATCTCGCTGTAATGCTCTCTGGATTTTTATTGCAATCCATTGTACATCGGCTACTCCGGATATAGCGCTTGGTTATTGTCGTATGCTGGTATGCTCGTGTGTGTTGGTTCGCGTGATTGTTGCGCTTCGAACGGTGACGTTTGGGAAATTGGTCCGTCGCGAATATTAGTAATCAAGGATTACTACACACACACTTCTCTTTCATTTACATATTTTTACTTTCTCTGTTTCTTATATCTTATTATATCTTATATCTCTATTATTCTTATTATTCTTATTATTCTTATATCTTATTATATCTTATATCTCTATTATTCTTATTATTCTTATTATTCTTATATCTTATTATATCTTATATCTCTATTATTCTTATTATTCTTATATTCTTATATCTTATTATATCTTATATCTCTATTATTCTTATTATTCTTATTATTCTTATATCTTATTATATCTTATATCTCTATTATTCTTATTATTCTTATTATTCTTATATCTTATTATATCTTATATCTCTATTATTCTTATTATTCTTATATCTCTATTATTCTTATATCTTATTATATTTCTTATATCTTCATACCTCATTGTAATAATTTCCTTGCAATTCTGTAATTGGTTAATCCCGTAAAAATAAATAAATAAATTACGGTTTGGAATCACCGTTTCCGCGTTGAAGTTCCTCAGATGAATAAATTTCACTAGTCCCGGAAAGATTGCAGAATAAAGAAAATGAATAAAGATTTAGGGATGGTCGTATATTGAATAAAAATAGAATAACAGAAACAAACGCTCAAAACAACAAATAACACTTGAGTTACGCTAACTGCGCTGTTCCTTGCTCTACGCTAGTTGCAAAGATTCTACAACAGCTAGTCTTTCTCTGTTCAACACTAGATTTGCATTTCTTGGATATCTATTTCTAATATGATTTTAAAATTGCAGAACTGAGAGGGAAATAGATTAGGGTATATTTGTATCGCTTCATCGATAAAGTTCATCAAAAATTACTAGAAATAATAGTAATTATTTGTGCTAATTGTACTCATAAAGTCTGAAACCCGTCAAATTGACGGGCCCCGTAAACCTACTGTTAAAATTCCGCGTATCAAGTGGATTCTCGTTTCTCCACGAGCTAGGTACACCCCCCCCCCCTGGAAACGTCCCCCCTTGAAAGAAGTTGATGCGACGAGCGAAAAATCGTGAGACTTCCATCGAAAAGGTTGCACCAAATCGCGTTGCACGGTCCCTCCTTCGCTCTTCCTTCTCTCTTCCTCCGTTTCGCCCTCGCCTCTCCGTTCTCCCCTTTGTGCAGACCACGAAACTTGGCAGTGGGTGAGGCCACCCTCTTTTCTCCGCGAGTAACGCGACACGCACGAGCTCCTTGAGCTTCTGTAATCATGTTCGAGTGGAAGGACGTCGGGAATGCGAGGTTTCGGCGTGGTCGATCGAGCGACGCTTCGCGAGCTGCTTGTCGAGGGACTTTCGGTCCCCTGGGGGAGTAATTTTTGGGGTAGTTTCGTGAGAAGCCGGTAAAAGTGGTCTGAAGTGCGCGAACGGCGGGCTTGTTCGGAAGTCCGGTAGAATGTCGATAGTTGGAAAAGAAATGGCTGAGAGGAAGCTTTAGAAATTTAACTCAGCAATTAGAGAAAGCAAGGTTCGTAAGTTGACGAGGATTGTCGTCTGGTGGGGAAGGTCTTCGATGATAGTCGTCGTTCGATGAAGAATGTTTGCGGGGAAATTTTGTACGATTCTCATAATTATAAGAGAATTAAGGCTGAACTAAACTTGAACCGCACAATTATTAAGGTTTTTCTTTATTATTCTGTTTTATTTATTACTTTCTATATGTACTTATCCTTTCGTTTTTGTTTCAGCCAATGGATTCTAATCCATTAATAAAGTATTATAGAATCAATATAGTTCTGCAATTGATTTTTGTAATATTTCTTTATCAGTTTTTCAAGCTCAAGTATTAAATCTTTTATGATCACCGCACTTGATGTGTACTATGATTTTATTATTATTATTATTATTATTATCATCATGATTTTGTAAACTAATGGGTTCTTCCCGTATAAATAAATATTATAAATATTATTAACATTATTATTATTGAAATTGAGTCGTGGATCAATCTAAATAGATATTTACAAACAAATGACGAAAGCTTCGAGAGGAACTCGGAATTGAAAAAGATTGACTCACAACGATACTTTGAGAAGCGCCCGCATTAAAGTCTCGAAGGGTTACTCGATAAACGTCAAAGCATCAAGAAACGCTCACGATCGCGCAACAATCCACAGAAAAATCTGAAAGAGTTCTCATAGAATTCTCGCTCGAGAGCAAGAATCGTACTCGTTCCCACGCATCGGTAACCACCGCCATCACAAGATTACGTCGCGTTATTCAAGATCGATATTTCCCATATTCACTTTGCCGTTCGAATGTACCAGAACAAGCGGAACCCTGAAAAATTTCCTGCTCCCACCGGTTACTCGCTCTTCGCCTCGAGAACTTCGACGCTCCGAGGGAGGGGAGGAGATCGTCGTAAAATCGGAAGAAGGAGAAGAATTCGAACTTGTTTCCAGTTCTCTCTCCCTCCAGACCCCGGTACGCGGGACAGAGACGGAGGGAGCTCGACGTCGTCGATAAATTACAGAGATTCAGCGAATCGAGCGACTGCACCGATGTATCGAGGGCGGAACGGTGCCTATGGGGCGAGAGAGCGAAACAGCGACGGAGAGCGAGAGCGAGAGGGTGAGGGAGTGAAAGAGATAGAGAGAGAGAGAGAGTGAGAGCGTGAGAGCGAGTGAGTGAAAGAAATAAAGAGAGAGTGAGAGCAAGAGAGCGAGGGAGTGAAAGAGATAGAGTGAGAGAGTGAGGGAGAGGAAGAGAGAGGTAGGAGCGAGAGGAGGAGGAGAGGGAAAGAGAGAGAGAGGGTGAAAGAGATAGAGAGAGAGTGAGTGAGTAAGCTACAGAGAGGAGTGAGGGAGAGGAAGAGAGAGAGAGAGGAGGGGGAGAGGGAAAGGGAGATAGAGTGAGTGAGTGAGTGAGTAAACGACAGAAAGTGAGAGCGAGAGAGAGAGGGAGAGGGAGAGAGGAGAGGGAGATGGTAAGAGAGAGGGAGAGAGAGATAGGAGCGAGAGAGGAGGGGGAGAGGGAATGAGAGAGAAAGAGAGAGACAGAGAGAAGCGACCGATGGCATCATGCATGAATTACGCTTTTCCATGTTTCATGGAACATCGATTCAGGCTGGTGGCCGTGCATGTGTGCACGCGAATGCAATTTCGCGCGCGCAGACTTTTATTAGATATCGGGCGCAGAGAAACTCGGTTTCCGCGTGCATCATGAGCTTTAACGAACGACGCGCCCTACGTGGGAAATTCACGGTGATATTTAAAAAATTTCAATTTCCTGCAAGGCGAAACCTCAGCCTGCCACGTTATTTATCGAAGAAGAATGGTCTGCGCGAGGCCAGACCTCTTTTTTTTCTTTCGCGGAGGTGGTAATGGTGTTGTTCGGTAACTTTCTCGGGGAAGACGTTGAAATTAGTTTTAACTTGTAGATGTAGATAGCGCGAGAAACTCTTCTTTCATCGATTGTGTTCTTTTTTTATAGGGAACTGTTGTTTGTTTTGGGTACAAGAAGTATTTTTTGGCGTAGTCAGAAACATTAGCGAGTTGTACTACTCGAAAGATCTACGTTGGAAATTTATTCATGGATTCGCCTGTTTATTTAATATTTGTCGGCGATTTCAATAATCGTGCTTCTAAAAAATTGCACGAGTTGCGAGATTAAAGTGGACGTTGCAGAAAAATTGATCAGTGGGTCGATAGCGGAAGAGAGAACGAAAATGTAGCGGCGCAAGTGAAAGCGGTCCGCGTATAGTCAGACACGCTGTTCGACCAACGCAATGGAAACTCTATTTCCCCTTTTACCTTTTCATAGATTACTTTGAATATTATTTAGAATACTGTTCGAGCAAATATAATTCCGGAACACCTGTAATTTCATTTTAACTTATGATTTTACTTTCCACCGACAGAATTAAAATATTATAATTCTCTAAAATTTTATTTTATATTTCATTTTATTTTATTTTGATGTGTAAATACTATCATTATTCATTCTTATTTTATATATAATATCCTCCGTTTTGAACTAGTACACTCTACATATGTACACTAATGGTCTTACTCGTACATTATTTAAATAGATAAATAAATAAATAATTACAAAATTATAAAAATGCTGTATACATTAAAATTACCCTTTCAGATTCTACATCCCTATACTATATTTTCTGCCCTCAATCCGAATAAAATACTTCTAAGCCCTTGTTTATTTTTTCACCCTAATTTATCGATTCAATTTACCCAGAAAATCCTTCGAGATTGTACAAAAAAAAAGAACAAAAACAGAGGTGAATCCGGGGCAGCGCGATTAAAAGGAAGCTAACCTTCCACGATTTCGTAGTTTAAACCCAACAACTTTGCGACAATGTATGCTGTATTCTGTTTAGGTTTACTTTCGAACAATTCGGCGACAAAATTTCGCGCTAGAAAGTAACAACTTTCTTCAATCGTGAGTCGACGAAAATTTACAAGTTGTACATCGTCTAACCGGAAGTACCGCGCTACAAACGTGCAGTATTTTTCTCGAGGTTACAGGAAAGAAGGGAGAGAGGAATTGCTCGTCATCGAAGATCTCGCTCGCAGAGAGGGAAATTCAATTTGTTCGGAGCAAGGTTTTCGTTTTCCGTAATGAGATATCAAATATGAAAATTGTTTGCGAAACAGTTAAACGCGCGAACTTTCCGTGGATAAACTCAGTTCCGGTCGGAAGCGGCGAACTTCCCCTCATCGAACGATTCTCGATGGCGGCGGCCGGAGGAGGGGGCCGTTTTAGTTGTCTGTTGTACGTGCTTCCGGTTTTATTTTGCGAGATTGCAAGCTCTATCGAGTATTTGAGCGTTTTTAAAGTATTAGAAGGGTGGTGGGCATTCACGTGTGTTAGGCTCTAAGACCCCGTGCCGGTTTTCATAATACATGCAAATAATTATCGACCCCTAACATTATTGTCTTGGCGCTTGTAGATGATGTCCTTTCCTTTACGATTACTTTGACTATTAATACCCGGGTGTTGCCCTTAGTTTTTTTGCTGGTATTCTGAGCTTATTCTCTTGCATTTTTCTTCTGCCAGTGGGCAAATGCCGAGCGTTTTTTAAGGGTTTGGAAAATAGGAAGTGGGAGACGGAAGTGGATAATTGAAAGGTGCAGAAACTAGTTCGGGAAAGGGAATTTACTGATAGAAGGGTGGTGGTCAACCGAGTGGGTTAGATTCTGACCCAAGGGATACGCGATGGCCAGGCCAAGACCCCGTGATAATAAACCAGAACCGGTTTTCATAATACATACAAATAATTATCGACCCCTAACATTATTGTCTCGGCGCTTGTAGATGATGACCTTTCCTTTACGATTACTTCAACTATTAATACCCGGGTGTTGCTCTTGGTTGTTCTGCTGGTATTCTGAATTTATCCTGTTGCACTTTTATTCTGCCAGTGGGCGAACACCGAGCGCCCTTTAAGGGTTTGGAAAATAGGAAGTGGGAGACGGAAGTGGACAATTGTAGGGTAGAGGGAAAAGTGGTAGAAGGGTGATGGTTACCCGGGGTGGGTTAGACTCTGTGACCCAGTGAATACACGATGCTCAGGCCAAGACCCCATGATAATAAACCAAAACCGGTTTTCATAATACATACAAATAATTATCGATCCCTAACACCCCTCCCCCTTTCCTCGCCATAACTCACCCCATAATCTCCGCGTATCACTTGACAACAGTTCAACGTGGTGCGCCCTTTCACCGAAACCGCGGCGGAAACTGTTGGTTCGCCGCGAAATTGATGGGCTCCCACGATCGGTGTTTTCGACGTAGCGTAAAAATCTCGTCGTTGACGGCGACGGCGATCGAGCATTCGCGTCACGCCGTGAAACGAGGTACCGTGGTGGGGGGCAAAGAAAGGCAAGGGAAACAGGAAAGGAGATAGGACGCGTGTCTGAAGAAAATGATAAACGAGAACTGCGGGCCGATAGATAGAAACGCGCGGCTTTTTCCAAGTTTTCGGATTCGCCGTATCAATGGCCGGCGTCCCATTGAACGCGCGCCGCGTTTATTTACCGCCGCGTCACGCTCCCGGACCGGATGTTTCGCCATGGGAGACAGCTTGTTTCGCGGCCCTCGTAAACCGCTCGATTGCTTCTTTTGTCGGCTGGATTCCGCCGCGGAGGGAAAGTGTCATTTTTTTCACGGAACTTTTGCATTGTTCCCGATTCGCACGGGTGATGGGAGGTTTTCGCGCAAATTGGGTTTTGGGATTTTTATGGCGGCAGGAATCAGGAGGGAGGAGCGAGAGGAGGAAGGTTTATTTATTTATTTGAATAATTTACGGGTAAGAGTCATTAGTGTATGTATGTAGAGTGTACTAGTTCAAAACGGAGGACATCTAGCTATTACATATAAAAAGACACGGAGCCTTAAATATTGAAGCCAGAAACATGAAATTCGGACAGTGTGTTCCTTTTATGACGTAAGCATCCACTAAAGAAGAATTTTTCACCCCAAAACGGGGGTAAAGTAAGGGATGAAAGTTTGTTTGAAAATCCATCGAGTGTGAAGCAAGCCCTATAAAGATTAGTGAGTATTTAAGTTTCTGGTTAAAATTAATTGTTAAGGGCTTGCAAAATTGAATATCTCTTGAAAATTGCTAAGAATAAATTCAAAGTATTTCCGCGCGGGCAACAGCTAGTTATATAAAATAAGAATGAGTAATGACAGTATTTATAGAGTAATGACAAAACACTCTTTCCACGTGGCTGCACTCATTCTACGCTATATTGCTTACTTTCCCCTCTGTTCCACTTTCACTCATTTTTCCATGTTCAGATGTCACCACCGTGGACCCATCGAATACACAAGCACTCTCTTAACAATTTCTGCGTAGAATCGAAACTTTTTGCATTGAAATCGCAGCGGAAATTATTCCACCCTGAAAGAGAGATTACCACCAGGCTTTCCTGTTTCTTCTCCATTTTTGTATCCATTTTTCGTATCTTTTACGTGGCGGAAATCGGGATTTAGGGATGCATGAAACAAATGTTCGTTCGCAGCACGAACGGCTGATCGCGTTTCCCGTTAACGCGATACGCGGGCTCATCTGCGCGAGCGATTCTTTTCTCGTTAAAGCGATTCGTAACGATATTTGGCTTGGCAACGAAAATTATCGAAAATTAATCCCACGTCGTCATTATACTGTGCCTTAATTAATGTATCGAACTTACGTCCAATAATATGCGCGTGTGTAATTATAAAATGTTCGTTATCCAGTAACGCGATATTTTGTTAACGAAACTGTTGCTGCAATCTCTGTAAAACTCAACCAACAAACCCACGGAAGATACGAAAAAATATTTTTACGATGTTTCTATCTTTATTTTTTAGCCGCGCCAGGTTTTTGGAATATCGTTACGCGTTCTGCGTTTCATGGAGGAGAATTTCAGATTCTTTTTCTAATTTGCCCGATATGGATTTCCGTGGAAGTCGTATAATTAACACTAATTAAGGCACTCGACTCGCGGTTCGTTACAAAATAATTCGGATCCCATCGTTATAATTCTGTTCTTCTCCCTCTTAAATTTTCCCCCGCGCAAAATTATTTTCTGCCTCTATGAATTATGATTATTAAAATATTCAACGAACCCATTAAAAATCGTCTCTAATTAATAATTATTATATAAATATTATATATATATATATATAATAATCATTATGTATAAAAAGAGCTTCCAGACCGTTCAGAAATAAAATAATAATAATAATAATGATGATGATAATGATGATGATGAAGATAATAATAATACTACCAAATAATACTAATAATACTAATAATACTAATGTAATAATACCATATATATAATAATATTAATAACAATAACGATACCAAAACTGGTTCTTCTTTATTTTATTACTCAAATACTTTCGTTCCCTTCAAATTTCGAGCTACGAAAAATCGTTTTCCTTCCACTTTCCACGCCGAGTAATCCAAGACGTAGGGTTCCCCTCATCCCATTCGTTTCGTTAACTCAGAGCAAGTATAAACATCCGAAATATGGTAATTAGAGACAGTTTCGCGTGAGTTGTCGTGCAGTTTGCACTAATTACGCCCCAGTTCGAATCGGAACACGCTGTTTGCCGTTAAACGTTCGGTTTGTAATCTTCCTACTCGTCAAATGTCATGGGGATTGGGTCGTGTTTCACGCCGCGCAATCAGCCGGAATTAGCGTCCGCTTTCAAAGGAGAAAGTCTTTGGGGGACTCTGTTGTTTCGAACGGGTAGCACGAGCAACATTTGGCTTGTAAAATGATTCGCAAACGGTCTTGCTCCGGTTTCCGGCTCATCGTCGTTGAAGTAGCTTCTACGCTTTGGCAAGCGAAACCCTCGAGGTAACTCATTCATGGAATGCGGTGTAGAAGTTCCGTTTTCTTTCAAAAATTTATTCCAACGTTTGCACTTCTTCACCTTTTCGACCGTGCTAAAATTATTTTGTCCCGAGCTGTTCGATTTTTAAGATAATAGTATAGGAAAGGTTATGAATTGAAAAAAAAAGGATGAGAAAGTAAAGTGAATAAAATGATAAATATACGTGTATTTGATAAAACTAAAACGACACGAATGAACTCAAAACAACAAAATAAGCCTATGCTTCGTAAACTACACAACTTTACGTTGACTACTTAGCTTCTCCCCTATTTATCTCTCGATCGAGTGGGACCCGAAAAGACAAAACACTCGGGCCCACTCTACTGATCTCTTCACACACACGCGCTCGCACACATATTCACGCCCAGACACACATCAAACGTACCATCTTACAATACTAACCCTTAAATCTATACATTACCGCAATAGTATGATTATTTTATTTTATTTTATTTTATTTTATTTTACTTTATTCTATTTGACTTTATTTTATTCTATTTTATTGTGCTTTATTCTATTTTATTTTATTTTATTTTATTTTACTTTATTCTATTTTATTTTATTTTATTTTATTTATAAACTGACAGGGCGGCAATCAACAGGTAGAGTAACAACAAGCCTGGCCGCCGTAGAGTAAATTTTATAGGGGCAGACGTAAATCTTCGTTGCGATTACGCTTCTTTAATGCACAATACCTCGCTAACTCCGATTTTTTTCACCCTTTCTCCCCTCCCCCCTTTTTATCACGGGACTCGCTTATGGGCAGCCGTAAAAGCAGGCATCGATGCTTCAACCCTCTCGTTCTTCCCTCCGAGTGAAAGAACCACCCCCTAGCTTCGTAAACCTCTCGTAAATTGTGGACGAATGCGTTGTTGCAACTACAGTGGCTCCTTTTTGTTTTGTTTTTTTTAGTTTCCGTGGAAGGGTGTAAATCGTTGGTTAAGGATATTGAAAAAATTGTAGGTTCACGGGTGGATAGCGTAGTAAAAGCGCGCGATGGGGTTTTGATGCGACACGATGGAAGTATTTTCAGCGATCAATTCAATATTTAACGATTGTTTCGGCTGTTACTTTGTGCAAAGTACATGAAGTTTCATGGCTTTTTTAGTTTCTATCGGGGAAATATTCTTCCCCGTGCTATGTTTGTGAGTTTACTGTAAGTCGAGGTTCTTTTTACAACCAATAAACCTGCTTACCAATAGAAATATCAGAGATCGACGTTATCCTTCTATTAAATAACACATTTTGCAAACATACATTGCCTGAACGTTACTCTTTTACCCCGACTCACCTGCGAAAAACGCGTCGTCCATATTGATTTGCCGCAATCAAATGATGAATTACTTCATTTTTGTTGACTCTCTGATCTTAAACTTTTGTCCGCCACTGTACCTTTAATCTC
The DNA here is from genome assembly GCA_033822845.1 of Tetrapedia diversipes. Classification (NCBI taxonomy): domain Eukaryota; kingdom Metazoa; phylum Arthropoda; class Insecta; order Hymenoptera; family Apidae; genus Tetrapedia; species Tetrapedia diversipes. Next base: position 22,982 of record JAOPTO010001726.1, read on the forward strand.
GTTCGTTATATCCGACGCGTTTCCTCTAGTTTTACCCTGGCATTAGCCGTAAGTGCCATCAAGAAGCAGACAACCGTTCAGCGGGTACAAAGAGGCGGGCAGGTAAGAAGGGGGGCGAGAAAGGGGGGCAGTGAAACGTTAATTAGACGCTTGGTGGGCGGCCGTGATTTCGCGAATTAACCGTCGTTCCCCTTGAATCGAACATCGTCGATTCGTCGAACCGCAATGTCTTTGCGACCGTCACGAGAGCTCGTCCGAGTGAGAGCGCCTAGCCTGTAATTTGCGACCTGTGAGCTTCCGGCTCGAACAAGCCGCCGCCGTCACCCTCCCCTACTACCCCTCCACCCCTGGTTCTAATGCGGACCACGAGCAAGCCGCGTCCTTAAAGAGGAACAAAGGCTACGTTTCACGGTGGTAATCGGCTCGATCGCTCGACGTCTCTGCGGCTTTCAATCGCTCCTGGAAACTTGTCGTGAATTTCCTGGTCGTTTCACAGATCCAAGGATCGGTTAGAGGGTCTCTTTTTATGGTCGACGGTGGATGATGATTGTAGGGGCGCTGGATGCAGCGAGGGTCGTGGCTTGACATTTTGGAGCAAAGTGGGCGGTTGAAGGTAGGGGGAAAGTTGGGTTTAGAGTTACGATAGGGGTAGTTTTAAAGATGCATATCTATTTTTCGTATTCGTAATTCAACACCACCTTCTTCGTTTCGAGATTCTGGGGTGAGTGAGATTCTGCGGTTTTTCACGATCCTTTCATCAAAAAGCACCATTGCTTTCTCCCTACTTGGGCTAGATCCTCTTGAACAAAGGTCCTAGCACCTAATTGAGCTAGCAATATCATGACACTCGCCATCTCTTTTTCTTTCTCTCTTTCTCTAAACAATTGACACGGGTATGTCTGATGACACACTCCACCTGCTTACCAAGAATCATGCCCCTTGATTCTCCGAATATTCGAGAACGCAGATATCCTCGTATTCGGTCTCTGAATCACGATTAAATAAAGATTTTGAAACATAATCGCTAACATGTAAGTTGACAAGTTTTTCCTAAAAGTTGTTGCTTAATTAGACATCGATTAATTATCATACGACGACGTTAAACCTCGCGTCTCGCGAATAATTGCACCCCTTCTATGCGATACTTTCCCTCCGTAAAAAGGGGTCGAACCAAAAGACAAATCGTTGAAAGAAACTGGTTTCGCTCCGACACCGACATTGCTCGCTCGCGGCAAATCTTAGAAAATCCTCGGTGCGCGTTAGAAACAGGAATAAGAGGGAGGTTTGCGGCGGAAGGGGTGAGGAGAGGGAGGAGAAGAGGGCGTCGTCCCAGGACAAAGGGGAAATTTACAAGAATTTCAATTCATAGTAAACAGGCCGTAATCCCCCCATTGTTTGCGGCGTCCCTCTCAGAACAAATAAGGGTAGCTACAGGGTACGAGAAGCACGACGAAAGGGGCGGAGAAGGGAAGGGGGATGAAACGCGGGCTCAAGAAGGGTTTGCTTCTCACCTTGGCACGTGTAACGTGAGATCTCGTCGTTGTCGTCGTTAGCGTGCTTCTGTAATCGCGCTCCTCCTCCCCGCGTTTCGCTATTCATTATCGTTCGCCGTTGATCCCGGCAACTTTTCTTTACTCCCAACTGTACCCCACGCTCGTCGCTTAAACGGCAAGCACCACTTCCGGTGGGAAGCCCGTTGGAAAATCGCGCGGAGCAACGGCGGCACGCGAGAACATCGGCTATTTATCAATGGGAGCGCGTTTCGCTTGCTGTCGCGTGAATAATAAAGGGAGCTTTAATTGGCCCCGTTAAAAGCCCCCATTGTCGACCCGAAGGGGCTGTTTTTCACGCGATCGGGTCGAGCGGTCGGAAAGCTTGCTGTTTGATCGCGATCAATTATGGGAATTCGAGAGAAAGAGAGAGTGGGAGAGCGAGAGAAAGAGAAAGTGAGAGTGTGAAAGAATGAGAGAGAGAGAAAGAGAAAGTGAGAAGAATGAGAAGATAAGAGAGTGAGAGGAAGAAAGAGAGCGAGAGAGTAAGAATGAGAGAAAGAGTGAGAGAGTGAGACAAACAGAAAGTGAGGGAAAGAGAGTGAAAGAGTGAAAGCAAGAAAGAGGGATAGGGAGAGGGTGTGTGCGCGAGAGAAAGAGAGAGAGAGAGAGAGGGAGAAAGAGAGAAATTGATTTGAAAGCTGCAAATGGAGATTTTATTTAGTCGAGGGTGGACGGTAGAAGAGTTCAGGATTATTAAGAGTTGAGGGAGGTTAAGAATTGGTAGTGCTTCAGGGTGGTGTTTTTCTCGGGTTACTAGCGCTTGTACTTTTGGCTTATAAATTGTGATCGATCGCGGGGGAGTTTGAACCGTGGAGGGTCAAAGATGACAAGTTTTGTTTGGCGAAAGGGTGAGCCAGGGAATGTTAGGTTACGAGGAGGCGTTGAAAGTTGAGGGTCCGTGGTGTTTTAGGGTGGAGGTTTTTAGTTTACAACCTTATGTTTGATCGTAGAAAAGGTAGCTGAAACGTGCTTCGTTCACTTTTCAATTACGATTAATTATGGAAATCCAAGCTCTTCAGAGTTGCCAATGGAAATTTCACTTAACGAGATGGCGGGCGAGGAATTTCGGATTATGGAGGGGTGTTAAAAGTTGAAACGCGTGAAACGCATAACTTTTAATGCTCTCTCCGCTGTTTAACCAAAAACCAGAATTAATTGCAATACAAATTGCGAACGAATTAAGAATCCAGATTTAAGTCTGCCACTAATTATTGGCGCTAATTAATTCCTGGAAATCGTTAGAAGCGCGCCAAGAACAAGAATGAAACATCGCCAGTCTGTTTCAGGAGCTTAAAGGCCTGAATCGGCTGTTTATTCGCGCGGGCACAAAAGGCGGCAAACTGAAATTAAAATATTGAATTTCCGGTCTATTTACCTAGGGGGTAGCAACTGGAACAGCTTAAAATCGGAAACACGGATCCGAACGAGCGCCGTCGCGGTATCTCGAGTTTCCATTCTACTTCCCCGGCTTTCCCCCTGATTTTATTAAGTTTCCTTCGTTCCACGGACTTCTCCTATTCTTCTTATCTTGTTCAACACCCTGTACATCCGGCCCGTCCCCCCACCCCTCCCGTTCTTCGTCCCGCTTCACGTTTAATTTCCTGACGCTCGTTCGGCTTCTCGTTTCCGCCAGATTTCCCGCGCTCTTCGAAGATTTTCCCGACAGGGTTGCAGCTTCCTCTAACGAGCTCGAATCTTTCGTCACGTAGTACCACGATTGGGATATTTCCTGCTACTTTAATTGAGCGACGTCTATTGCTGTTTCAAGTTTATCGTAAGCGAGGCGGTGATTAGCGACTGCTTCATCAGTGATACTGCATTGTGGGCGCGAGAAGTAGGTATTGGAGATTAAAACGTAGTACTACACGTGTTTTAGCGTAACAGTAATTTAGGGGTGTACAGTAACGGACAAAAGTTTAAGACCAAAGGGTCGAAGAAAATAAATAAATTAATTAATAAGAAATAATAGTATAAATAAAATTTGTATTCTATGCTAATCGATTAATAGCGTTTCACCACGATGACAATAAAAATGAATGGATAAACAATATTTGCGAACCATAAAATTATGTTTTACATTGTCCTGTCGTCTTATACTTTTTCCTGATACTGTAGCACGTGATACTGCGTTTTCTCCGTTAACCCAATTTTTCGTCAGTAGCGTTTCAGATCAATTTCTTAAATCTTCTATTCTTCTGCAAGTGGATCTATCATTTTGTTACAGTTAAAAATTGAGGAAAATCACAAAAATGTTTACCGTGCAAGAATAAGAAGCTGTATTAAAAATAAATTTGATATCAATGTTTCCCAGCGTTTTTATTAAATATTGAGATAAGTTTCAGTCGAATAAAATGTACGGTATCAAAGTTAAGAACGAAAATACAAATGGATCTATCATTTTGTTGCAGTTAAAAATTGAGTAAAACCACAAAAATGTTCACCGTGCAAGAATGAGAAGCCGTATTAAAAATAAATTTCATATCAATGTTTCCCAGCGTTTTTATTAAATATTGAGATAAGTTTCAGTCGAATAAAATATACAGTATCGAAGTTAAAAACGAAAATGCAAATGGATCTATCATTTTGTTGCAGTTAAAAATTGAGTAAACCCACAAAAATGTTTACCGTGCAAGAATGAGAAGCCGTACTAAAAATAAATTTGACACCAATGTTTCCCTGCGTTTTTATTAAATGTTGAGATCAGTTTCAGTCAAATAAAATATACAGTATCAAAGTTAAAAACGAAAATGCAAATGGATCTATGTTTTTGTTGCAGTTAAAAATTGAGGAAAATCACAAAAATGTTTACCGTGCGAAAATGAGAAGCCGTACTAAAAATAAATTTGACATCAATGTTTCCCTGCATTTTTATTAAATATTGAGATAAGTTTGAGTCAAATAAAATATACAGTATCGAAGTTAAGAACGAAAATGCAAATGGATCTATGTTTTTGTTGCAGTTAAAAATTGAGGAAAATCACAAAAATGTTTACCGTGCGAAAATGAGAAGCCGTACTAAAAATAAATTTGACATCAATGTTTCCCTGCATTTTTATTAAATATTGAGATAAGTTTGAGTCAAATAAAATATACAGTATCGAAGTTAAGAACGAAAATGCAAATGGATCTATGTTTTTGTTACGCAGTGTAGGTTCGCGATATAATATCCACGAAGCATCGCGTATCACCGAATAAACGTTATTCAGCAGGGAATAAACGATGTCTGTTCCAGTGTCCCTTTTCTCTGTTTCGTGACTCCCTTTGGATATCTCGGCGAGTCACATCGGGACGTTCGCCTCGATCGCCAGTCAAACGGTGTATTGTCCGCGTGGTTGCTCGAGGCACGGGCGTGCAGCGCTGTCACTGCATACAAATCGCATTATCGTTGCAAAGCCGATTACAAAGGTGTTTTATGTTACCGCGAAAGGCTCGCGATCGCGAGCATTGTGTTACCGCATTCGGTCCTCCGTTTAATCCTCTTAAGTACGGTAATGAAAGGAGAGGGATGAAAGGGAAAGAGCCCACGTCTTTATTTACTCTTTACGTCCTTTTTTTTCCTTTGCGTTAATACCAGCATAAAGTCCCTTTAGCGATTTTGCTCATTTTCGAAATTAGGTTACAGATACATTTTAATTTTCGTATCCTTATTACAGTATTATAATTAATATCCAACTATATATAATATAGGAATTTCATTTTTATTAGAGTAAGAGATGGTAGGATTCAGGTATAGGTAAAACAAAGTGAAGTTCTTAGGATATTATTTTTTGAAATTCGGTTACAAATATATTTTAATTTTCGTATCCTTATTACAGTATTATAATTAATATCCAACTATATATAATATAGGAATTTCATTTTTATTAGAGTAAGAGATGGTAGGATTCAGGTATAGGTAAAACAAAGTGAAGTTCTTAGGATATTATTTTTTGAAATTCGGTTACAAATATATTTTAATTTTCGTACCCTTATTACAGTATTATAATTAATATCCAACTATATATAATATAGGAATTTCATTTTTATTAGAGTAAGAGATGGTAGGATTCAGGTATAGGTAAAACAAAGTGAAGTTCTTAGGATATTATTTTTTGAAATTCGGTTACAAATATATTTTAATTTTCGTACCCTTATTACAGTATTATAATTAATATCCAACTATATATAATATAGGAATTTTATTTTTATTAAAGTGAGAGATGGTAGGGCTCAGAAAGAAGTAAGGTAAAAGAACGTGAAGTTCTTAGGATACTATATATTTAAAATAGTTTAATAGTATGTAGCTTAATAGTATAAACAACTTTTCAGCTTAACACAACTTCTACATTCTTGTTTCTCTCACAGTCAAACACTTTCTGCCTCACTCTCCCATCCCTCCCACCTCCTCCGTCAATTTTTGTTTCCTTCACCTTATGATTTTTCCGTGGCAACACATTTCAACGTTAACCTTTTAGCGTTGACGGAAATTACTCGTAGGGACCATGGACGAAAATATGCGTTTACCAATTTTTTCGATCTGTCGCTTACTGTAATGCGATTATTAGTGTGCAAGTAACAATACTTCGTCTCCAGCGATAGCACGCCGTCCCTTTGAAGCGCTTAGGCCAAGAGTATTCGGTACTCAAAGGGTTAATAATAGAAGTCGTTACTCTTTTGTCTCACGTTCTACAAAACACACACGTGTTGTGATTCATTTTACGTCCTCCCCATGATCCATAGATAAATAAGAATCTGTGGATAAATCCCATCAGCTCTCAACCTCGTAAGCAAATTATCGAGCTACGATAACCTACTTGCAGCTCCGTTATACCTTAACGGAACAGCCGAAGAACCTTCAGACGGATCACCGACGCAAAGATTTCCTCCGTAGCAACGACGAACATCGACCCAATTACGTAAACGCTCTCAATTAAACGTCGCAACACGATGAATCACCGAGTCGATAAAAATGCTGCTGTTCTGCTTTAAAAACAGTCGGACGATTCTCCAGTTCTACTTCACCTAGGCTAGTTCGCCAACGCGTTTAACCTGATACCTTCGATCTTTTTTCTGACGTTTCGCCGCATCCATCGAACCGGTTCACCGGCAACTGAAAAAGGCCTTGCTGCAGGTTGTTCCTCTTTCCAGAGGCCCGTCCGCGTCGTTCTTCGACACTTGGTGCGCATAGCTTGTCCAAGTGAGGGTCACCGTGTTTGCATAATTAAGTCGATGCTACCTTTGGACGAGGTGCGCGAACAGGTGCGAAGATCTGACCAAACAGGCTCTCACGAATTCCGTTTTATTACGAAACTACTTAGTTATTGTATGAAAAAGTCTCAAGATTATTTTTATTATTATTATTGTTAAAGAATTACACGCTATGGAAATAAATGCTATTTATTGTAATGTACAAAGTTAAATGACAATTCGAGAGGTGGGCACAGCTGATCGTTTCAGTTGTGCGTAGACTACTGACTTCGATCGTTGATAAAAGGCAACACTTTCCAGCTATAGCATTTGAGACAAAAAGCCACAAACTGCAGTCTCAGACACTTAACTTTAGGGAAAATATCGTACAAGGATCGTCGCACCGATCCACTGGCAGTGTCACAGACCATCATACATAGGAAATAAGGCCCAGGCCAACAAACGAACCTTCCGTATTCGAAATACCATGACCTTTGCAGGGACGGACCTCAACAATTATTAATATGATTGATAGCAAAAGTATACAGTACACAGTAATTTCTAACTCAGCCAACTTTATGTTTAACTCTCAACTCGGTTTTCTATTTAACACTGATTCCCTTCTTTCTTCGAGGTTTTGCTTTTTCTCACCCCGTTCTCGCCAAACATTGTCGCCCAATCGGTGAATTGTTTGTCGCCTTCATCCAGTCGACTCATACTTTCATCCCTCCAGTCCTTAAAACCGTGATATTACATCATTATGATTTTTCTGCACTGTTTTCAATTCTTCTTTTCTATCTTTGAAGTGGGATCGGTTTTTTTTTTCATTCATTTCGATGTTTCTCAGGCAGCGAGGGGAAGATTGGGAAAAATAGACACCGTAAGAAGGATGTATCTCGGTTGGTTTCGTGACGAAAATTAATGGACCTTCTTTTAGGTTAGTCAAGCGATGGTTGGATGAGTTGGAAAGTAAGCTTAATGGTTCCTTCTTTCCGGAGAGCCTCTTTCGTTGCTCACTTGGACAAGTTTGGCGTGAAACGAAGTGGGATTTGTTTACGCTTTACTTGATGCGCTACGAGTGACCAAAGTTTTCATGAATAGTTAAAGGATAAGAGGCAAATATCTATGATAATTGTAATAATTGTAAAATTGTAGTAATTTAAAATAATTATTAATACAATAATTGTAAAATAATTGTAAAATTAAAATTGTAATAATTGAAAATAATTATTAATGCTGAAATAATTGTAAAATAATTGTAATAATTGTAATCTGTACGAATTCTACCGGAATTTTAAAGTTAAAAAGTTACTGTCTACGATCTCATTTATAAGCAACCGAATGATAAGAGCAGACAAATTTCTCACATCACTTTTCCCGCGTTACGATCCGCTGGTCTTCCGAAATGGCTTGCATATGCAAAATAACAGAATCAAGCGACGTGCCGTGACGTCTATGCTTACAAAGCAAACGAAAGCGTACACGTGAACGCATCTACGCGAGAGCTCTATGAAGCATTACACGGTCTTTAGCCGTTTCTTTGTCTAGAATCTTAAGTCGTCCGACGCAAAACACCGTCTAGAGAGATTCGGTTTGCGCGTGTTCCGTTCAACTCCCCCGTGGCTGAAATTCTCGTTAACGAGTGTTGACTCACGATTACGCGCCATGATTGTTCTAATTAATGCGTTTACTTGTTTCGCCTGTATTATTTCAACGTCACAGGCCGACGTGTTTGCGTAGCGACGCGTAAATTGCTTCGGCAGCTTCATGAACCGAGGGTGTTCAAACAGTTTTAACTAAGCGTTCGGGCAGATCCGCGTTTAGGATAATGCGTCGCCTGGGACTGTATCGAATTTACTATTACGCCATGCATCCCTATTGCTCGTTTCGATTTGCGGGACGAATTACACCCTCGATACGTAGAAATCTTCATTGGCGGTCACCTTCACTCAATACGATCAAATTTATTCAGAAATGATTAATTTTTTAGATAAAAGGTTTTCACATAATTCTGTGCCATTCTTCGATAGATTATAATTTCTATGAATGTCAAGAACAATAAAGATGATTCTTCTAAGCATTGCTTTAACCCTTTGACTACGGTGGATTTTGAGACGCACCAGTCGTACCATACGATAGGAATTTAGTTACAATGTACGCCGAGAACTTTGGGTGAAATTCTGGGTAGGGATGCATTTTTGTGGAAACATATTTTACTAATGAAAAAACTGAATTTCACTACGTTGAAATAATATTATTCATTTCTTTGTATTTTTAACCGAATTGCTACTGTAAATATCAGGCCGCCTACTTGTCAGAAAGCCAAACTGCGTCGAGTGCCTTTAGGCGCCCTCAGTCTCAGGCGAGCGCAATGAGATAAGCATCTATAGGCGCCCACATTAGCCTAGGGGTTAAATTAATCATCGTCTGTCGATGTAGACACAGTCGCAAAATAGATAACGTAAGACGGTCAAAACAGTCCTTGGTTCAACCTACGTGACATTTCCCATGTGAACCCCCACCAGACTTTTCTTTGTCATCAGAAGATATGAAAGAACCATCAAAAATTCCGAACCACAATTCTGTAATTGGTGTCTAAGAGTTACCTTGCCTGTAATTTTAACTTATACAATAAAAACCTCAATAAAGTGCCGAGGGAGTGTTTAAGTGTCATTTCCAACCTTCTTTTCTGCATAACATCACGATACAATGTAATGTGCACTAACTTTAAAAATGCATTAACTTAAAATTTTTATTCAATCCTTACAATTGTAAGTAGTTGAAGCGTCCCAGTTACCAATGATCATCGTGACGTCACAGGAGAAACTGTGGCCGGTCATATATGACCAACGTGACAATCAAAGTGTTAAGTATCCACCCCTAGACACCCCGAGCATCCCTTTCCTCAATTCCAAAAACATTCCTCCGCAACTCCTCTAACCATTACCGTCTCCACCTCAAAAAAAACCTATAAAACGTTAAATTCCATCCCTTCCATCCCACGTTACCCCGACACCCTGAACTCTGCACCTCCCCCCACCTGTTTCCGCGTTAATTCCACATCCGTTCGGGACCCAGCTGGCACCCCTTCCGTTTTCGTCGCTGGTCAAAGGGAACCGTGGCGTTTCGCGTCGTTTTGCAAACAACCATCGTCCCACCCCCCGTCTCATCCCTCTTTCCATCCCTCTTTCTACAGTGTCCACGGCGATACCTAATTGCCAGGGCCCATGGCGGCTTAACCCTCCTGGCGAGCCAGCGGCGGCCCTCTCTGTGTTTCTCGTTGTCGTAATTTGTACGCTCAATTATCTCCATTGTTCCCGCGATCGGGCGCGAACACAATCGATATATATGTGTGTGTGTATATATATATATGTATATGTATATATATATGCGGTGGTTTTCGTTTGTTTGCTAACGTACGGCCAGCCGCAAAGCGTCGGATAGGAGACGGCTACGTGGGCGGAATCAACGCTGAAACCGACGGCATAGATCACCGTGTTGGGTTGCCGTTGCCGGGCCTACGGGGCGAACAGAAACAGAGCAACGTGTGCCGGCATTAATCATTTCCGGTATCCGCGATTGCCGCGGGGGTAACGCAACCCCTCTTTCGGTTTCTCTGTTTCCTCCGTTGACGACGCTATGTTTCATCCCGCTTTTTCAACCTGAGAACAACGATAGCCTTAGGTTTAGGTTTCTGCGGGAGAAATTTGTTCATTGTCACGGAGAAGACTCGAGATCCAGCGTTATTACCGGTGTCGTTGTGTAGAAAGTGTCTTATGATCATTACTATTATTATTGTGATTAATGTGATTGATAGCAAAAATATACAGTACATAGTAATTTCTAACTTATAAATTGAGGCAGTACATTTACTTCTAACCCAACTCTGTCTCCCAGCTCTATGTTCAACTCTCAACTCTTTATGCAACTCTACAACTCAGTTTTTCATTCATCACTAATCCTTTCCTCCTTCGAGAAAACCTTTATAAACCTTCCCTTTTCTTATCTCGCACACGCTAAACATTATCGACCCATTGGTCGTTAATAGTTTCTTTTGATAGGCCTGGCTTTCGTCTAGTTGACCCACACTTTCACTTTTCCGACCCTTAAAACTACGGTACTACAAGTGTTTACGCCTAAACGGGTAAGAGAAAATTCTTTGGTACACGTAGAAGTTTAGTTTAATCCTTTGACTTCCATAGGCGCATATATGCGTCTGACGAAAGCTACTCATTTTAACTATGGGCGCATATATGCATCTATGGCGAAAGTTACTCCTATGGGTTATGGACGCGTATATGCGTCTCTAGTGGAAGTTACTCGCGTGAATTATGGATGCGTATATACGTCTATAGCGGAAGTTACCCACGTGGGTTATGGACGTGTATATTCGTCTTTAGGAAAAGTTACTCGTATGGGTTATAAACGCCTATATGCGTGTTTAGCGTAAGTTACTCGCGTGGGTTATGGGCGCGTATATGCGCCTCTAATAAAAATTACTCGCGTGGACTATGGACGCGTATATGCGTCTCTAGCGGAAGTTACTCGCGTGGATTATGGACGCAAATATATCGTATTATCATTTTTTCCTCGCTTTCATTTAGAGGAACACAATTTCTAATACAGCGTTGTCCACACAGACCACTTCTACCGGGAGTATTTACCACTCAAAGGGTTCAGCAATAAATTTTCTAACCTAACGTTTAAAAGTAGAAACGGATCCCAAGAAAAGAAAGCGTCGGTGGTTCAACGAAAGTCGGAGAATAGAAAGAAATTAGTGTGTCAAGCGCCGGAAACGTACACGGATACTTTTTCCAGCTTATACCATGTGTTTGCCTCGTGTAAAGAGCGCGAGAAGTCACTCCGTCGCACAAATGTTTTTGCAACCACCTGTATCCGTCCGAAATATCTGCTTTAGCGAGCAGTGGCCGGTATCCACTTTCCTCGCGGTTCGAGAGCGAGAAAGCGGGCACCCGGAAACGTAATAAAGCGATGCACGGTGCATCGGTCGTGGAGCTAGCTCTCTCAGCCGCAATTTCTCTCCTTCTGCGACGGTTCGGCCTGAGTAAACACTCGGCGAGCAGCCGGATTGCTCGCCGGAGCGCTGCATCGTCTTGTCGCTGCCGTTTTGCATGTATCCGCACGGCAAATTAAGGTTTCGCTGTTTGCAGACCCCGGATATCCCACCCTCGCTCGCTCCGTTCCTCCTTCGCGATGATATGCAACTCCCATCGTTTCTCGCTCCGTCTGCCTCAATCGCGTCTAGGCGATCGTTTATGCCTCTTGCGATACGCTGAGTGCTGCTGGACGAAATATTCATCCGTAGGTGGATGTTTGATTGTTTGTTCGTTCGTTTGTTTATGCACAAACGGGAACAGGGGAAGTTGGGGAGGGGGTACAGGTACTTCTGGCGACGCTGGGTTGGTATCACGGCTCTCTGTGTTCTCGGATTGCAGATTGGAACAAATTAATCCTGTATGGCAGGGCTTCTTAAACTTTTGTCATTCACGACCCTATTTATGATTGCGAGTTTCTTGACGACCCCATACAAATATAAAAGAAAAATAAATTAATATTTTTTGATGATTTATTTATTAGGTAACAATATACACATATACATATGAAAATATATAGTTTTAGAATTCGTTTTGAAACATACAAAAATCTAAAATTAAAAATTGCAGAATTTTGCTACGCGACCCCATTTGGGCCTGTGTAACTTTCAAGTCACACGCTAATTTATTGATATTCTAACAAATATAGTATCTACTTTTCTGTCCTCTTTTAACCCTTAGCGAACGAATCCCGTTATATTTATGGTATTATAAATATTCTAAATGTTCACTTCGGTATCCTTTTGTATGGTTATATCTGTACATATACTTATTATTACTGAAAATTTCTATAAAATCCAATAAAGCGGTATTAATTAGTCATTTTTTCTCGCTTTGGAAATAAAGCATTTAATTTCATAAAAATCCGTCGATCGTTTTTAGAATAAGATTGACGCGAATGTTGAATTTCGGTTGAAAATGTGTTTCAGAAGTTTCGTTGAAATCTTTTACAAAATCAAATTACAAATCTTATTTTTCGTTTTTCAAACGAGGGCTACGGTTTCCCAAAAAGTTTGCAATCTAATTTGTCAATGTGATCTGATCTAAATAAAAGGAAAATTTTCTTTTGTACGTACGAAAGCGGAGTTAATTACCTTTATCGACGAAGTTAGTCGTCGCTGTAAACATTGTTCACCGTCGAAATTTAGCATCTCCGACGACCACCGTCTACAGAGAAGGCAACGAGGAGAAAGTTAAACAAAGATCGTAGAGCACACACACACACACACACACACACACACACACACACACACACACACACACACACACACACACACGCACGCACGCACGCACACACACACACACACACACACACACAC